>CM031239.1:539995005-540185271 GCA_018340775.1 Taxus wallichiana var. yunnanensis
AACACATAGTCACCTTTGAGAAGTTGGTCAATCTACTCCAACAAGAAGAGGCAATGAACAACAAAGATCATGAAAATGAGCAAGCACTATCTTCCAATCATAAAGGCAAGGGGAAATTTCAGTCCAATCACAAGAAGTCCCAACAAAACCAAAGTCAACGAGACAACACCAAGAAGTGTCCCATTTACAATAGAGGGGGACATGACATCAAATATTGTTGGTATAATTCCTATAAAAAGGGTTCATCAAGAAATTCAAAACCCAATAACCATCAGGGTAACAATAATTCAAATAAAGGGAAGTCCAACAACAACAACAATCAAGGGCAGAAAAATGGTAATTGGCAAAGAAAATCCAAACAACAAGGGTACATTTCGAATGTGAAGACGATTCGAGATGAAGGACACCACATGTATTTTTCTCAATTTGATGAAGAAACCAAGTCCACACAAGATATATGGTATGTTGACTTAGGTGCAACTCGACACATGACCGGGCGCAAGGATTGCTTCTACACACTTCGTGTGACTCACCTAACAAGAACCATGTGTCATTAGGTGATGACTCATCATACAATGTCAGGGGATTGGAAACATTTCACTACCTCTTGGAAAGCATGACCGCAAAATCACAAATGTATTCTATGTACCGGTTGACCAAGAATTTGCTATCGCTTAGTCAACTCCTTGATCGTAACTTGAAGTTATATTTTGACATAATAATGGAGAAAAAGTGTGCTTGATAAGAGATAAGTGAAGAGGTTCCAATATTGTAGCAAGATCCTCCAATATGGGATGCATGTTCCAACTTGATTTTGTCCACAAGGATGATCAAGCTCTAGTGGCCAAAGACACACAATCTGCAGAACTATGGCATCGCAGATATGGTCACATCGTTTTGGCTATCTCTATACACTTCAAAAGGGAAACATGGTGAAAGGGTTGTCTACACTCAAGCACAACACGACAAGTGTCACAATTGCCTAGCTGAAAGCAACACAGAGTACCCTTCCAGAAGAAAACATATAGAGCTAAGGGAAAGCTTGATTTGGTGCACACCGATCTTTGTGGGCCCATGCAACCAAGTCATTCTGGATGTCAATACTTCATGCTTTGTGTTGATGACTACTCAAGAAAGATGTGGATATATTTTCTAAGAAACAAGAGTCAAGCCTTTGAGACATTTCGAGTTTCAAAGCGCTTGTTGAGAATGAAGTTGGTCGCAAGATCAAAACTCTCCGCTCGAGATCGGGGGAATTCACAAGCAATGAGTTCAAGACTTACCTAGAAGCTGATGGGATTCGTAGACAAATGCCTCCTACTCACACACCACAACAGAATGGTATAGTTGAGAGAAGGAATTGTACTATCATGGAAATGGTGCAATGTATGATTGTTGACTCGAGTTTAACAAAGACATTTTGGGCGAAGCTACAAGAACTACAAATTTATTTGTTGAACAAAGTGCCCATAGTAGCTCTTGAAGGAGTGACACCTCAAGAAGCATGGTCAAATCGGAAACCATAAATTTCACACCTAAGAGTATTTGGGTGTAAAGTTAGCATGCACATACCGAAAAGAACAAGAACAAGTTGGATATGAAAGGCGAGAAACCGATATTCATTAGATACGGTGAAGAAGCGAAACAGGTATAGATTATGGGATCTAAAAACAACGAAAGTATACACAAGTAGGGATGTTGAGTTCTTTGAGAAGAAACAAGCAGATGCTCCACTCAACGACTCAACAAACATGCAGAATACACCTCTTGTGAAGACAGAATTTGATGTTCCCACTGAAGATGACAGTGATGAATTGGATGATGGTGAAAATTGGATCCACCACAAGCCAATGGAACAGCTAAGAAGTTACCTAAATGGTATACTCAATTAATAAGACATGCAAATTTGGATGAAGCACCTAGCACATCATCCAATCCTGGACCTAGAACTCCCAGTCAAGCTCGTGAAGAGGTCAATTATGCCCTAATGAGCGTAAAGCAGTTGAGCCATGTACAGGTTAAGCCCTACAATCAAAAACTTGGAAAGATGCCATGGATTCAGAGTATCACTCATTGATGAAGAACAACACATGGCAACTTGTCGACCTTCCACCAGGGAAGAAACCCATTGGATGCGAGATGGATATTCAAGACTAAGTACAAATCGAGATGGGACTATTGACAAGTATAAAGCAAGGCTTGTAGAAAGGGGTATGCACAACAAGAAGGCATTGATTATGAGGAGACATTTGCTCCCACTTTGCTAAGATTAAGACAATCGGAATGATCTTCGCTCTAGCTGCACAATTTGGTTGGAAAGTCCACCAAATGGATGTGAAAAGTGCCTTTCTTAATGGAGATTTGCAAGAAGAAGTCTATATGACTCAGCCAGAGGGTTATGTAATACAAGGAAAAGAGATGATGGTATACAGACTCATAAAATCTATATATGGCCTAAAACAAGCACCCCGGGCATGGTACATCAAAATTGATGAGCATATCATAAGTCATGGATTCGAAAGGAATCCTTATGACCTAAATCTCTACCTCAAAAAGCAAGGGGAGGAGATTGTCATTGTGGTTGTTTATGTCGATGATCGATGCAACAAAGAAGGATTTTAATCGATCATTCGACATGACAGATCTTGGGCTCATGCACTATTGTCTTGGGTTGGAAGTATGGCAAAAAGAGAATCATATCTTTTTGTCACGGTTGAAATGCACCAAGACAACGCTTGAAAATTGAAGATGATGGACTGCACTCCTATTGCTACACCTATCGAAGTGAGACTTCAGTTATCTCATTCCAATCCATCACCACCGGTGAATGCAACTCTCTATCGGCAGTTGATCAGGAGTCTCATTTACCTGACATATACTAGACAAGATATTAGCTTTGTAATCAGCTATTTATCACGCTTCATGCAAGAACCAAAAATATGTCATTGGAAAGCAGCAAAGAGAATACTGAGATATCTAAAGGGTACAGTTGACCTTGGTCTAGAGTACAAGAAGAACGACAACTTCTTCTTGACAAGATATTCAGATTCAGATCATGCAGGAAACATGGATGATAGGAAGTCAACATCAAGCTTCGTCTTCTTTATGGGATTTGGACTGATATCATGGGGAAGCAAGAAACAAAACTTTGTTTCTCGCTCTTCTATAGAAGCAGAGTATCGAGCTACAGGTGAAGCTATTTGTGAAGCAATATGGCTACACCGAATACTAGAAGGAATTGGTCTACCACAACAAATCTACTCCAAAAGTATATGTTGATAATGAAGGAGTTCTAAAGCTTGTTCACAATCCAATATTTCATGAGAGAACCAAGCATATTGAAGTACAGGTTCATTTCATATACGAGCATGTCTTGAAGCACAACATACACCTCCATTTCTATCCTACAGCTGAACAGAAGGCAGATGTTTTCACTAAGTCACTTGCACGTGACAAATTCACCTGTTCAGAGAGTTCCTCTCCACTTCATTGGAAACTATGCAAAATTAAGGGGGAATGTTAGCATAACTTAGCATAGGCATATTTATTGCATTTTATTGCATTTTCTTTTATTTAATAATGTGCAACATGTGCACTCTAGTCTATTGACTTGCATTCAATATTGTTATGTTGGATAACATTCAATATTGGTATTAGTAGTAATTACATGTGCATGTGAGATGGGTCTTATCAAATGGAAACATTTTCTGGTTGTCTTTGGCTGAAAATCTTGAAGTTTTGTGAAGGAAGTAAAAGGAAAAAGTCATTGAGATCTCCTATCAAGCATGGTTTATTTTTCTCTCATTCTTTATTTCATTTCCCGATAATTTGGGTATTTCCTTGAGTAAATCCTTTGAAGGATGATCACTTATTTGTTAGATTTATTTTATGATTTAAATACATCTAAGTTTTAGTGGTAATTTTTGCAAATAAAACATAAAAAAACATTCCTTTGAAATCGACTATGTGGGTTTGAATCTTGCATGAAATATTCTATATTTTTGAGGGGGTTTTGGGTAAATGCTGAACTTGTGGATTCAATGTCAAATTTTGGTACTTACTCGATATGGATTTCTGTGTGGTTTTGGTTGCTAAGTAATGTTTTCCTCTTTTATAAGCTGCGACATTTGATTTTTCATTAGTGGTTAAAGGAGTGTTTGAATCGAACCCTTCCTCCTTTAGTTACAGGAACGAGGTGCCTAAAAATAATATTGTATGGTAGTAAGTCTTTGATGTTAAATTATACTTGAATTCCCTTTTTAATTTTGAACCCTATGATTCAACTTGCCTTCCCATGAGAAGACTAGTACAACTGATACAGAGTGTTTTATTCATTGTTCTTCTATTAGATGATTGAGACTTGTTTGATAAGAGGTATTAATGATCTCCTTTTTTTTAACTCAATCCAAGTTGACTGTCTTGAAGATGTTTATTTCATAAGTAAAAGATTTATCAAAATTTTTGGAAACATGTGGAGGACAATTTAGTCTTATTGATGAAGTTGTATAAATATGTTCTCCTTAAGTATTGTTCTAACAGAACTTGAATACTATCTGTTTGCATGGATGTGTTATACATATCCGATGTTGTGTGATTAATTTTCATGCACGCGCATGCATACAGGACATATAAAGAGGAAAAGTGGAAAATAAATATAGTGATAGTTAACATATTACATGTTCTAATACAGACTCAATAAAAAGTGATTCAAATACCTTTCTCTCTCTCTTTGGAAAAATTTAAGGTCGGTATTTATTATTGCTTGTATAGAGTGACTAGAGCTTAAGGTTATTGTTAGGATTTATATTAATTAGTGGAAAATATAAGAACATTGGATTCTTTGCTTTGTTGAGCGACCTTAATGAATTATAGGAATTCTAAGAATAGTTTAGTGTTACTTGGTCAATTTTGTTACTTTTTGATCCCTAGTCATGGTTCCCTAGAATTGTTTTGTCTCTTGGGTTCATATGCCATGTCGAATACCAATGATGTAACTATGTATAGTATTAAAAAAAAGGAGTAATGGTAAGCTTTTCTCATGAGGTAAAAATGTTGTGTTGTGAACCCTTCTTCGATATAGTAACAATGTAATTTTTAAAAAAATTTAAGAAGGGTGGGTAATCCTTTTAAAATTTCTTTATGAGTGAATTAATATAGATGTGACTACTTGATAAAAATCAATTATATAAGTGATCAAAGAGGGAATTATCCCTTGTAAAGTAAAATTATATACCTTGTTATCCCTAGCTAAACTAATGAACATTATCTGTTTGGGTGAATTCTTAAACGATCATGAGGTGAAATCAATGGAGAGATTTTAAAAGATAATAAGATTTAATAAGTAGGAGGAAATAGTTTATAAACCATGAAATCTATCTCTCATTCATTTGTAAGGTAAATTGTCTTCTTTCGTAAAACTCATCTAGTGAAGCATAAGTGAAACGTTTAATCATTCTGGATGAATTCTCAAGCTTCAATAAAATCCTGGCTTATAAGTGGTTTTTTCTTTGATCCATTCTTGAAATAGAGCATTGCTTTCTTGATATTGTTAAATGTTATCTTACTATTGTAATTTGCAGTCTTAGCATGCTCAGTTCTCGTGAACTGACTAAAGTTAATACATGTGCAGATAGCTTATGCGTGTTGATAAAGGAAAGATTTTTGAAGGTTTCATCAAGTTGATTTATGAAGTTTCTTGTTCAAATGTCAAATGTGTTGTGAATCTTGTAATGGTGGTTGTAAAGGAGTTTAGAAGGCTGCTTGCCTTGGATTATCGATAATTGTGAAATAAAGTTGTCTTGTCCTTTTGTAGCGAAACTTGTAATTTGTGAGGAAAGGAACTCGATCATCCCCTTGTTCGTGTACTCTCCTTATGATATTATTTCAGTCATAACAATTTTGTAACATGGCTTGACCAAATTGTTATCTTTTTGTTCTGAGCTAAAGTTCTTTTGAATCTTGTGATACCTTTGGTGTGTGTGTCATGTTGAATAGAAATTTTATAACCGTGTTTACCCCTCTCATTTAACAATGGTGGTTTCTTCTCTCATTTAATAAAATTTTCATGTTTAATAACACCCCCCCCCCCCCCATGGTCTTGGCACTAGTGGAATTCTTTTTATATTTTAGTGAGTGGCAATCCTTCTTCTAAGTTAATCAAAAATAAAATAATTGGAATTCATAGATGAATAAATAAATAAAATAACAATGAAATTGGGTTTCTTGGTAATAAATTTAAGAATCTTAAATTGGAAAGAAATGATTTTTTTTTCTACCAAAGTGTAAAGAAACCTACCCTCGTTAACCCTAACTATGGATTAAACTTTATCCTCTTTTTCGTAAAACGTTAATTATTTCTAAAATTATCTTTCCTTGTTGTCTTTTGGGGACATAGTCATATATTAGTTAGTAGGGGAGTTTGATTAAGGATACTATAAGACTTATATTCTACTTTGGGGACCCCATGTGTTTCCTTTGTCATACTTAATCAAGAGATTATTAAATGAAGCTTTTACCCAAATCTAGTTGAACTCTTAAGTCTCGTTAAAAGGCCGGTTAATAACTAAATAGATCATAATGAAATAAATTGACCTTCTCTCTCTAACCGTTTCCTTAGTACTTTGTAACCATTCTTAAAGTAATGATAAAATTTTGATCCTTTCTCAAATGGGTTTTTCATTCCGAACCTAAACCGGTACCTCCATCAATTGGAGATTTCACTTGTTTCCTTTTCCCAACAGAGGTTAAAACGAGGATTCTATAGCTTATGGTTGTTTAGATAACCTTGCGGGATTTGTTTCACCCCACCCCCTTGTAGCATTAATATAATAACTAATTAAACAAACATTTGTCAAAGTAAAGGTGATCCTCTTTCGGTAATTTTTATCTAAGCCTTATGTCTCTAGTATAAAAGAAAATAAATCTAGCCATATAAGGAGAATTGTATGAATCATAACATGAATCTTCGAGACCACAAATTCAGGTCTTGAAAGACTGTTTTAGTGAATATTTAACCTTAAAGGATCTTTCCGTGGAGTGTCCTGAACTGTAACTAGGTATTACGGGTTGGTATTTTTACAGTGTCTTGTCTAAGACAAAAGTGAACTATCCTTGATGGGTGTTGAGTGTTTCCTTGCTACCCTTGTGCTCATTGTTGTGTCAAGTTTTTCAAGGAGCTAGTTGTACCCATTGTGACCACTTGTTGTGCCGTCTATGTTCCAAACAAGTCAAAAAAAATTTATCATGTATTTTTGCTATGTGGTCTTGTGCATATTGAATAGTGGGCGTTACACTTGGTATCGAGTGGAGGTTCATTCTCTCGAACCTCCGGGATAGATCGGAGTTGCATGTTGGTGGTCGATATATGAAGAGTAATGTGATTTAAGCGTAATGTGAACTATGTCGTAACTATGATATTGTTTGCGCACATGTTATGTATGTCACTTAGTGTGGAATTGTTAGCATGTTGATGTGTTAAGATGAGAGTATTCTCTCTCCTTTTCAGAATTCTACGTGAGTTTGAGTGTGAAAAAGTATTTTGTTGTGTGTGTGGAAGAAATGTGATTATTGATTCGAGTGTTGGATCCTTTTGGCAATTGTGATGTGTGGGTGTGCCATATGTTATGTGGACTAGGTTGATTATAGTGGATTGGATTTCTTAATGATTTCATTATCATTTGTGTAGAAATGTGTTTATTTCCACGTTATATGGTAGTCATTGTATGTTGAGTCTGTGTTCATCATAATTGTAGTTCATGTGATATATAATGATTAATGTTGTAAATTGGGACATATATTGAATATATGATCCCTATCGTCATGATGATTGCACTTTGGGTGTAGCATGTGGTGATTGGATATGTTGTATGCGTGACTATAATGTATCCGAAATACTATGTATATGTACCTTGCAAAGGTGCTATGATTAATGTGTGTGAACCACCATTGTGTTAGTGATGTAGTGACATGTTATGTTGTGAACCTTACGCTAACCGACCCTGAGGGAAATCGGTAAGAGTGTATGTTTGGAGTGAGGGGATGGGTATCATGCACCAGTAACTAGGGCTGACCTTAGGCTTAGTAGATGATGACCTGTGCCCCCTTCTCTCTCTCCTTGTGGTTGTTGTATGGCCGTAACTTAAGTATAGCTATGACTGTGTTTAGCCTTGTCGAAGTGGTGGCGGGATGATTCAGATAGAGATGATCATAGTTGTACTATTGTTATGTTTTTTTTGAGCTGAGGCTCAATGTTCCGAGTGCGAGCAACTCGTTGAGTACCCCTTGGTGGCCAGATAAGGCAACACAGTCCTCATGCGGCATTAACTCCACCTTGCATGCATTATAATTGAAAACTTGCAAGCTGATTCTAATGTTGCCCACTGCTAACAGCTTTGGTGTAGTAAGGCATCAACGTATCTCCATTAAAAAAATTGAGAAAATCAAAATATAAATGAAAGGTATAGACCAAATTTGAATGGATTATAATCCGTCACAATAAATTCTGGAGGATAATAAAGTCATGTCTTAGTTATTATTGGAATTTATCCTCTGAAAAAAGGTTGAAGCATAATGGATCCTTTGATTTGAAGTGACTTCATTTTCGTATCTGCACATTGTAATGCAACATGATAAGGGATATTCCCTCCCACTCTATCGCCCACTAAAAATCACCGTAAGAAGTTGGCGTAAGATGTAAAACATGTGATATTGTGCTATAATGGCTTGCATATGGACCCATTCAATAGAACTGAAACAAGAATATGATGTCGGGTGTGAGCTTGTACCCTGTAGATATTATCATATCATTTGTTTCAGAAGTTACACATGAATATGTGGTAAATGGACCACGCCGACGAGACCAGCACAAATCCTCCTCTGTGGAAGTAAAGGAGGGAAAATGTACTTCCTCAAGTAGAAAGCACTTGTCTAGGAAGGTAAAAGCATACCCAAAACACTAATGTGCAAGTCAAGAACAACATATGTGGAAGGCATGAGATGTTGAGAAGCCTTGGAAGAGAATATTGTTATCCAAAATTCACCCCTCAAGGTAATTTTGATAACATGAATCAAATTATTCAATCCCGAGCAATTGGATTGATTCAAGGCAAAAAATCATGTTTTTGGGGTCCCCTCGGCTTCTCTCTAACTCTCCCATCCAAAAAAAAATCCCAACGAGTTAGAAAAAATGGAAAAAATGCAAAAATAAGGTTGCAGGACTATTTTAAAGCATTTCGGGTTTGAAGGGTGCGGATCATACCGAGGTTCGTCGTACCAAGTTTGGGGCTGAAATACAAATAAAATCAGCTAAGTCAAACATTTTTATCCCAGGTGGTCTACGGGATAGTTGGGACGTCGGGATGCGAGGGACGTGAAAAACCAAAACGGCGAAAGCAATAAAAATCATCAAGTTTTCTTTTGTTTCATGTGATTTGGGACATTCGGGACAAAAGTATGCATGGGATGCGAATCGGCTGATTTCCCGCAAGGTGGTCTATCATGGGTAGTTCGGAGATTTTTGTCCGGGACAGCTGGGACAAAGGTACACGCGGGACGCGAAAAGGTGAAAAGGCCGCAAAAGAGAGACAAGGAAGCCCGAATCGGCCGATGCGGGAGAATTCATCCGGGACAGCCGGGACAAAGGTACGCATGGGACGCGAGGGATGCGAAAAGCTGAAACGGCCAAAGGCAAAGAAGAAAAGTCAACGTTTGACTGTGAACTTCAAACGGCCATAACTTTTGACTCCGAGCTCCGATTTTCACAAAATTGGACTTTCTAGAATGAGAACAATTTCTTATTTTTAATAAGGGTAGATATATTTAAATAAAAGAAACATATTCGGCTCCAGTCAGTTAATGCTCATTCCCGTCAAATGACAGAAAACGCCTGCCAGACCCAGCGCACCCCCAAATTCAAAAGGCCATAACTTTTGCATTTCTCAACAAAATCGCACAAAATTGGTACCGTTGGAATCATGGCTCCAAGGTCGATGCAAAAAAATCAATAAATTCAATATTTGATGAGATATTTGTGGGGATTATTTACAAAACGTGTCCGGGTTCATAACAATGTTTTATTTGGTGGTTGGGAGTGCAATTAATAGGCATGGTCATCATTCTTTCTCTCTTTGCAGGCACACAGGGTAGTATGGGGAGAATTTCAAAAGTAATATATAATCGTTTTACTCTATTTAATTCCTCTTACAGGTGGTTGAAGGACAAATTTCAGAATTTCCATTTTCCCTTCTCTTTCTCTTCTTATTTTTCTATAAATTGGAGTGTTGGGCTCATTGTAAAGGGAGGTAGTTTTTGTAGCAAAGCTCTGCCAAAATTTCTTTGTGAAGATAATGTGTTGTAGGCCCTTGTTGTGGACTCCTTGCATGGTGATCCAGTCCCTTTTCTTATAAGCTCAGATTGAGCTGTGCATATCGGAAGCAATAAAATATAAGTTTGTGGATGCATCTTCCCTGCTTTGTGTTTTCTTGCATTCTTCTTGCCCCTTCAACCTTGATTACAAGAATATTGTGTCTATTATTATGTTCTTGCAGGGATCCATTATCATTGTGTATGTTCGAAATATTGTTGTAAATGCGTTTTGCTAGATTATGGAGAACTGTCATCACCTCTTCTAGTGTGCACTTTGCTTTTGTATTTCATGCATTTGAAGACTACTCTCACACCCTCCTTTTCTGGTGTATCACCGCTTTAGTGTAGGCTTTCATTTTATGCATTCTCTCTCCCTATTCCCTTGGAAATTTAAATTAGAATAGTTAGCTTCCCCTGCATTAGAGTAGATTGTGGTAGGTAGTTTAGGAGCAAGAACCAGCTTTCTCTGGAGGTCTATCTCAAGTAGCAAGTCCCACAACTTGGAGATAGTACCCATGTTATCCAATCACACCGTGATCTCAAGTATATGCAGATTGTTTAAACAATAGGAGTCTTTGTGATTCATGAGTGTTGTGATTCGGTGATAACAAATACATTGGACACATTAATTAAATCTCTCTATTATTCATCATTTCAATTCCTCTTTTTCCGATTTGGATCTACTTACGGTTAGCTCGTGGTCAAGTTCATTATTTCCTTGGCTCGTATGAAACCCATTAACTAAAATTTCATCCATATTTACTTTTTTATTTCTTCCAGTTTGGAAATACACAAATTAAATTACAGGAAAATACTCTCTCATAAGGAACAAGAGGAGAAATTTTTAGTAAAAATTCCCCACTTTCCATTTCCAATGCCCATGGTTGTACACTTGGACCTTACCTTATTTATATTGTGCCATGGTGAAATGTCATGTTGTGGAAATTTATAGAAAAAGCTAGCAGTTGGCAAGGCCCTCAATGGGACAAGTAAAATAAGTTAGGAAAAGATCTTTCCACCCTCTTCGACTCCATGCAACCAATGTCAACTTTACTTTAATAGATCATTGGTGTTGTTTTTCCTTAAAAGACAAGGACAAAAAAAGATAACAAATATTATTTCTTGGTCAAATCAAATTAAAATGCATGTACTTTGTAGTGTAGTAACATACTAACAATATCATAACAAAAAGACATTTGTGATTTGATAATGTTTTAGAAATATCAATATTTACACTGAAGGCATTTACATACTTGAATTTTCTTGCCTTTTCAACAAAATTTAATTGTGCATAACCTCTCTATCAATGACCATGTCAATGGCAAAACCATGGTGTATAGGTAACAAAAGTGGTGGTGGTTGAAATTTTATAGGTGTTCCTTGGGTCTATTTCTATCTTGCATGTGGAGGGAAATTTAAAACTTAGAACTTATTGAATTCTCACCTATTTTTATTTTGGACCATTTAAGCTCACATTTCACTTGTAATGCCCACATCTTACACACACAAATACAATAGTAAAAATACCGAATTAATTTTTTTATACTTTCATTGCTCACTACATAATGCAACTAGGGTTCCAAAAAGATAAACTCAAAAACACATAAGACACTTACATAAGTCATCGAATAACATATAAACATGAAAACACCATATACATGTCGATGCCACACTTTCCCTAACTAAAAGATGCCAACAATGACCCACCCGCAAGAAAGGGACTCAAGGATTGGCAAACCCACAACACATCACTCCCATGAATACATCTTAGTTACGGTTAACATTCCAAGAACTTTATTGTGTGAGGATAATTTTTTCATTTTTCCACCTATAGGTTCTTAAATTAATTTCACATTCAACTCACAGTTCGACCATTTAGATTATCTCTTTATCCCTTACAACAATCTCCATAACTTACATAATTAATTGGAATATTTCAAATTACATACAAAGTTCCTAATTCACTCGTTCTTATGTTAAGCTTATGTTTCTCAAACATTTATTCAATGTTTAAATTTTAACCTTGCTACACAAGTGAATCGACGTGATGTCAAGAAATAAATCCGAGGATTTAAGGAGGGGTTAGATTTAAGATACATTTTTCCCAAAAGCATTCTTCTATCATGGTATCTGTATTTCCCTACCATAATTAAAATAGTTCAAAAACTTGTTGAATCCTTTCAACATTTCCACATCAAGAAATTATATTTAGATTTTTATATATCTTTTGTTTTCTCAAAGTTTGATCTCACCAAGGGAAATTCATATTCTTTGTAACACATGAATTTTTTAATTGAGTTATAAGGACTCCAAGAGTGACATTATTCCTAACCTATAATCTTTTTTCACTCTTGTATACTTAACTCTTACATCGCTTTAAGGTCTCATTATTAACATCACTTTATAACAAAAGAGTTATAAAAGTACCTGTTTAACATCTTGAAGAAGTGCATGATTAGAATTATTATAAAATACACATGAACCACAAGTGATTTTTGTTTAAGATAAGATCCTAGGTTTCTGATTTTCAGGATTCCACATGTGAATTTTCATTTATTCTTAATGCAATAAAATGACATAACAAGGGATTATGGGACCAAGAATCTAGTTTCCCGGGTTCTCTAAGGTCAACGAATTTCAAATCAATTTCATTAAAAAGGAGTTTCTTACCATATTCTACCCACAAGTTAACCTCCTAAACAACTGAGGTTTAGTTTAGTTCCAATTGTCACTCAGGGTTCTATGCCCTACTGTGGATCATATTAAGGTGTGAAAACATATTTACCCAATAAACCTTCTGTAAAAGATCAACGCGCAATATTGTCACAAGCTAAACTAACACATTTAGTTGTGATGAAATAAAGAGATCATTAACAAGAGTTTAACTCAAAGTATAACTATTCACTAGGTCCATTTGTGATGTCTGGATCCCACAAGGATTTCATTCAATGATTAAGAAAATTCCTATATCTAACTTCATAAGACTTGGTAGACGACTATGAAACTAGGGAGTTGTTAGTTCTACTTACTCTAGATAAAGTTTTTCAAGGTCGTTCCTAACCATCGGGATCATGATGACAATGTTGACCATACCGACCATGACGATAACACAAACTAGAGGTCTTATTTACCTAAACTAGGATGTTCCATCAAGCAAAAATAATAATTTCATTCTATGGTTTTAATTTCTTCTACGCTAATAAGGATCACAAACGAAGACAAGTATTACATGAATCTTTTTCCAGGGTTGATTGTTGTGGTTAGATTCCTTTATTACATTTTCAAGGTAAGAAACAAAACACCAATTATTAAATCATGTATTGCACACTAGAAATGCACTACAAGATCTTAAATTATAATTCATTTAACATATGTATCCAACCCCTTTTCTTTTTTTTCTTTTTTGTTAAATATACATTAATCTGAAACAAAATGACACATTAAAGCTTCTACGTGTCCTAATGTACACCAAGAATACACAGGAATTGATGAGATTTTGAACTAGCGAATGGTTTACGAGTGGCGGCTAGTTTTCCAAGGCCATCGGTCATAATTGACATAGTTATAAATGATTAAAAGTCAGCTCAAGGGATCAGAAAACCACGTCAAAAATTGATATTCAATGGATGGACGGGAAGTGATAAACTTCCTACAAGTTCCCCTGTATATGGATAATTAACTAGAGTCGATGGGATAGAGAAATAGAAAGCAGTTCTCAAATGATGATAAGATTTTTGGAGCCACCTGTTATAATTGGTCCATTTTGACCCAGTCAAAATGTGACCAGATGCCTACAAAATTTCATTTCCAAACTATAAAGAAGAGTGTTTTTCCAAAAACTGAAGGTTCCAGGTAATTATCTAGGAAAAATACTAGAGATTTACAAAGGCAGATAGGCATTTCATTTCTCACAATTCAAACGGTGAGCCAATACGAAACCCAACTTTTGAAATTTAGCATCATCCTATAGCTACAAAACAATGTAACAAGGCTCCTCGAAGGGCATCAAAAAGATTACAAATGATCATTCAAGTTAGATTCAAGGACAGAAGTGACTCCTCACATGACAAGGTACACTTAGGAAACTTAACATCTCCGTTCCGGTGTTAGGAAGGTTATTTTGCAAGTCTTCGAAAATCATGATTTATTTGTTTTCACAAGAGAGTGGTCGACATATTTATAGGGTGCTCAACTTCAACTTGTCAATAAAAAAGGGTACTGTAGCAATTTGGTTTTATCGGAAGTTTTTTAGATCGTCTCAAAATGAGGGTTTGAGTTTATGCTTGTCTACCAAGGAATATTTTAATTATACAAGCTACGGTATGAGGTATTTTTTTTGAAAACAAGTTTATTTAAAACTATTAATTCTATGATAATGCTACATTTTAAAATTTTATTTCACTGCAAATGAACAACTAAAGAACAAAATTTATGAGAGATAGGGAGAGATGAACCATGCCTAAAAATAGAACTAGAGAGGCGGAAGCTGGGGAGTTTGACATTGCACCCATCAATTACACTTGCTTGTAGCCATATGGGTGTATCCAAAGCTTTGACTTGAGTGTGTCTTGCAACGGTTTGATTTATTTGTTTACACTTCCCGAGTGACTAACAGAGCCACCAAAATATTTTGGTTATCTTTTCAAACAAGTCATGTCCCAGTTGAAAGCTTCTAATTTTTTTGACATACTAGTTTGCGAAATCATGAGCAACAACAACATCTAACAAATTTCCTCTCCAATGGTTCTCCTAATAATTTTCAAATGTTTTTGTAGTTTGACTTTGAATAATGAATATGTTAATGTTCTTTCTGCATCTGAGAGTTTGTTATGAGATTATCTATTTTACAGTCAAATTCAACAATTCCTCCCACAACAGAAAAATGTATTACATAACCTTGTATGTCCAGATGAAAAGAATTTATCTTTTTAGGTTAGGTATGGTATTTTTTCCACTATCCATGCTCAATTTTAACCATAGAAAGAAATAAAGACCCAAATATTTCTATCCTTTATAAGAAACTTAAGGCAATTACCTCCACTTGTCTTTGCTTTAGCTTAATACTGAGATATCTCTTGTATATCACTATGATGCTGACCACCAAAGGTAGAGCATTGCCCAATCCTAAGAAGCAACACAACAATTATCAATAACACTAGGGATCCAATTTGTTGAAGGGTCTACTTCTGCCTAAAATAAAGTACATGAACAACATAGTGAAAAATAACTTTGTCTGGTTAAGCATTGTAAAAGTGAGAGAATTGAGATTTTGATAAGAAACTTGTAATAAATGTTCTGCAAGGCATATATTTCTATTGGGAGGCCTAGAGAAATGAACCTATAAAATTCCATTCTTTGCAAATTCTTCCCCAACCACCTTCATATGTAATAAGTATCAAACCACATAGAATCTTTTCTCACTCGCACACCATGAGAAGAAGTCAAAATTACTTCTCTCCTAGTGAAGCATTTAGAGAGCAATGTTTGTGCATCATATTACAGAGTGAGAAGAAAAATATAGGGCTATATCCTTCCCTTATGGCCTTGTGGATCTTCAACATGATGTATCCCTTTAGAAAGTCCCTACATTATCTTGTACATGTTAAAATCGTCCAACTATCTAGTCATTGATAAATTATAATGTTAACTAGGTTTCGACGTGGTTACTACCCTGGGGATCACAATAAAGTGGTTTAATAATTATGCAATGAAAGTGACATGTATAAAATTAGTTGAGGCACCCATTCCTCTGTCAGGGAGAACATGTGCTTCCACATGCGTTCCATAATTGCTTTCACCCACTCCCAGTCAAACACACTCATTTCCCACCCTTTTTTAATAATTTCATTCAGTTAAATAATAATTTATATATTTTTCCATATAGGGAACCACATCTCCCTCCCCTTATAAGAGCATCATCCTCGATGCGACATAATGTCAAGGTTAAAAGAGGGTACTCATGAGCAAGGAGGAAAAATCAATGGCTCATGTCATCAGTGAAATGATACTTGTTGCCAAAGGGTGACCACAAGGAAGAAGGCAAGGTTTGACTATTTCTTAATGTTCTGTGAATATTGGTAGTTCCAGTTTATATTATTACCTATTTACTCTTTTCCCTTAAGAATATGTATCAATCTCAAGCTCTTAATATTTCATTATTTTAGATTTTAGTTTGTTTATTTTTGTGGGTGCCCAACAAAAATGACATCACAATACTACACATGGCCCAAACACAACACTACGGGTCCTCAAGAAATATTGCTATATACCCACACAATTGTATCACATCAAAAATCTCAACCAAACCATTGAAAGGAACATACACGGTCCACATAACATAGTAGATGTCACACACACATGCCTGACACAATAGTACTCATAACATAAGCATACTATAACAATACAGAATTGCCAACAATACACATACAAAGGTTTCACACAACTTGGGACAATAACTATAGCTACATAGTGTCAAGATGGAAACAAAATCATGTAAAAAATGAGGAGCATGAATCCTCAACATCATAAAACACAACCCGACTCACAAGAGTACACATAAATCATAAAACCAACACCAAACACCTTCCAAAACATCACAAAAAAATTCCATATACCTCCCAAAGCATCACCGACAACTACATGTGCTTCCCAAAGCATCAAAAATAAAGAAACCTCCAAGTGCACTAATCACACACACATAAGTCTCTTATATCTCCCTCAAGTCTCTTATGCCTCCCTCAAGGCATCACAAAACAACTCCATATA
Organism: Taxus wallichiana var. yunnanensis; assembly: GCA_018340775.1. Taxonomy (NCBI): domain Eukaryota; kingdom Viridiplantae; phylum Streptophyta; class Pinopsida; order Cupressales; family Taxaceae; genus Taxus; species Taxus wallichiana. The sequence continues at coordinate 540,012,133 of CM031239.1, forward strand.
CCTCCCAAACAATTCCTTTCAATTCCTCTTCCTCTGATTGGGATCTAATTTTGGTTGGCTTGTGATCATGATCACTTTTTGTTTGGCTCGTATGAAACCCATTAAGTAAAACTGCATCCATATTTACTTTTTTAGTTTTTTTATTTCATCTATACACAAATTAAATTACAGGAAAATACTCTCTCATAAGGAACAAGAGGATAACAAATTTTGTAAAAAATTCTCCACTTTCCATTTCCAATTCCCATGGCTATACACTTTGACCTTACCATATTTATATTGCACCATGGTGAAATTTCATGTTGCGGAAATTTAGAGAAAAAGATAGAAGTTGGCAAGGTCCGTAATGGGACATGTAAACTAAGTTTGGAAAAGAGCTCGCCACCCTCTTGGAATCCATGTGGGAAATGTCAACTTTCATTTAATAGATCATTGGTGTTGTTTTTCCTTAAAATACAAGGACAAAAAAGATAAAAAAATATTATTTCTCGTGCAAATTAAATTAAAATGCATGCACTTTGTATTGTAGTAACATACTAACAATATCATATCAAAGATACATTTTTTATATTCTAATGTTTTAGAAATATCAATATTTACGCTTGAAGGAATTTACATAATTGGATTGGCTTTCCTTTTCAATGACATTTAATTGTGCATAACCTCTCTCTCAATGACCATGTCAATGGAAAAAACATGGGTTATAGGTAACAAAACCGATGGTGGTTGACATTTTGCAGGTGTGCCTTGGGTTTGTTTCTATCTTGCATGCGGAGATAAATTTAAAACTTAGACCTTATTAAAAGCTCGTTGATTTTTATTTTGGACCCTTTAAGCTCACATTTCACTCACGTGAATAATGCGCATGATTTTGAGGCAATTAAGTGGATAAAAATAACATATATCATTTTAGTGGGAGCAATATACTCTGTGAAATAGTTGTTGGGCATTCATTTATTTAATTCCCACCTTCTAATTTCTAACTTTCCATTCATGTCTACCTCTAACTTATCAAATTAAATGCCCTCCAATAAAAAAATTTCTTGCCATAAAATTAAAAAATGTAAGCTTGATTGACAAATAGAATCTACCTTTCATTGATATGAATATTTGTTTGAGGGATTCAATTATTTATGGTTGTTCACACACCTCGTATTCTACATTGGCGTGCATATAATAGATGTTATTGGGGTATGAAAAATCTAATTGATATATTAGGCGTAAGACATGTCGGGTTTTAACTATAACATGTTTTTTCTGAATTTCTATTCATATCTTTGCATTTTAAAAAATTAAACATCATGCAAGTGAAATGGGGGCCAAAATGTTTCACTAGAAGTAGACATTCCAATTAGGTCCTAAATATTGGAATTTATTGAATTTCTATTTATTTACTTTGGCTTTGTAAAATACAAATTACATTGATGTGAGTATTTCAAACAAGCTCAAAACTATAAAGTGGACCATAGATTGTAGATATTTTTTGGGTTGAAACTATCTACATTGTGAAACAAGTATATGATATGTGAATATTTTTTTTGATGAAAATACATCTTATATTATATTAATGAAATAAAATACAAGATATCTTTTAGAAAAAAAGAAGGTAGTATGAGAGCACGCCCCAAAACCACAAACAAACTAGGACGAGCCTAGGAGAACACCAAACAAACTAGGCAGTGCCTAGGAAACCATAAGAGCACAAAATTAAGAAACAAGAACAAACATTCCTTAAGTAGGAGAATCATGATTGTCTAACTAGCCCGAACATGGGAATTCCTTTCTAGCATCTAAAATTTCCCAACCATGTTGGCGAGTAGGAGAGACCACAACCTTCCTAACAAGATGGTGGTGAATGAATCCTCCATTGTTGAGGGGCGGAGAGTGCTAATACAAGATGAAAGAACAATGTTGAGATGCGAGAGAGGAGTAACGAGATGGGAAGAGTGGCTCTTGGGTGATGTTACACGAGGAATCACCCCAATTTCACAACTGATTATGAATATTTTCCACCTCGAAAGCAAATTTGTTAGCGTGAACTTGAATCTACAGTAGCACATTGGAGATAACCATAGATTTGTTATACACTATGAATTTTTTTGATCAACTTTAGAATCCATAAAGGAAAAACCATTTCTTTCTTTCCATATCAAAAATAGAATTTCCCCTCTTAAAACATGCCAAATCTGGGTGTTCGCATAGATAGAAGTTACTGGTTATCTCCTAAAAGGATATGTTATCAAGTAAAGCATTATAGTCTGAGAGGAGATAAAAATGAGTGTATCCAATTCTAAACAAGATGTGCTTTCAGAAAAAACTAGAAGGGATACATTAAAGTTTCCAAGTGGTCGTAGAATGAGAACTTGGGAGCCAAGATCTCAATTTTAATAAGTTTAGACCGCATGGTAAGACCTTAATGCAAAACACGCCAGAGAAATTGGGAAATTTTAGGCTCCACACAGATAGATCAGATAGTGTCAAATCATTGATTCCAGGAAGACGAAGTGGAATGAATCGCCCATCAACTGTTGAGTTTTTCAACCATGGGAAGATGAGGAAAAAGTAAGTAGTATACTTTACTGGTAGAATAATTACGATTTGGGGTATCAACATACCATTTCAATTCCATCCACCAGGGGCAAGAGGAACACACCAGTTTGTATAACATATGATCAGGGACCAAATTTATCACTTCATTAATACTAGCTTGATCCTGGTTAGCTAGCCAAAACTGGTCTTTAAGCTCAACCACTGATACTAGGATTGAAATTTTTTATAGACTAAGTTGTAGATTTTGTAAACTCCATGCTTAAAACATTTGATGCAAGAATCCCTAGGATATCTTTCAAACACTTATCTTGAGTTTGGAATGTTGGAGACCACTAGAGATAATGATTTTTAATGGAGATTTCATTACAAAAACCATCGCCTTTCCATTGAAGCCAAGGTTTGATGCATTCCCATGATTTTCAAATGATTTTTAGCACAAAAGTGCCAACCACTTTAATAGGCACTAGAGAAAAACCCCTAACCTTTTCATACAAGGCAGCTATAAGGTGAACCTTCTTCGATGTCATGGCCCATAAGCACTTTCCATGCTTCTTGGAGTGCAGGAAGCCTTGTCCACGCTTCTTGTCCCTGTGATACATCTAACAATCCATTTTACACGAGTTCCTACCCTTGGCATTGTATGTGAATAATTCCTAAACCCCCATAATTGTGGGGAAGGAAACATGTCTCAAAGCCACTCGATGAAAACCTTTTCCGAGTGGATGTGTTAGGCCAAAGAAATGCTTTGACAATTTTTGCTAGCTTCTAAATAGAGGCTCTAGTAGGAACCCAACATGAATAGTTGTAAACATGCGTGACCATAAGTACTTTGGAATAAATTTGGAATTTTCTTGCCAAGGAAAAATGTCTGGTAATCCAATAATTCAATTATTTTTGTCATCCAATGAAGCTTTAAAGGAAAAAGGGATGCCAATAAATTTAAACATTTCACCATGTGCAAGAATATTCAACTCAAAAGAGGCTAGCCATGTGGGTGTTGAGAGGAAGAATTACTAGTAGCACGATTTTCTAGCATCTAATGGAAGAACCAAACACTAAAAAAATATAAATGTAGGTCATGGTATTGTGGATATTGGATTCTTCCTCAATGATTGTGAGAAAGGAATCATCTGCAAAGTAACCACTAAGCAATTGAGAATTTTTTGTAGAATGCAGTGATGTTCCCATAATGATTCCTTGGGTTTTGGCGCAGGCTAGAAAAGACCCAAAACCTTCAACAACAAGCAAGTAGAGCGTAGGCTCTAACGGGAACCATTTTCAAATGAAACAGAACATTTCGAAGGATTCAAAGATGAAACCATTAATAGTGATTTGGGTAGAGGCATTAGCAAATAACATTCTAACTAATTGGATAAAAATGGGGTCGAAACCAAGGTCTTAAAGCATGACAAGGATAAACAAACATTCAATCCGATCATAAGCTTTCTTAAAATCAATTTTAATGAACATAGCAGATTGATTGGATCTGTGAGCCCATTTCATGCCTTTCCATACCAAAATGATGTTGTCAAAGATGTAGCGCCCTTGAATGAACCTAATTTGTTCTAGTTGAATTAAGGTGGGGAGAATATTATGAAGTCGCATAACCACAACTTTGGTGGATTTTTTGGAGACATTTAACAAAGGATAGGCCACAAATAGGTAATTTTATTTGGATGCCTTGGTTATGAGATGAAGTTAATATTCCCTTTGTTGACACATGGCTACAATGATTGGTTCTGAAACCCCTCGAGATAGACTTGAATACGGTCTTTCCCAAGTGAACCTCATAAATATTTTTAGAATTGGCGGGGGAAACCATTGTATCTCAAGGCCTTATCATTATCCATTTACATGAATGGATCATGGAGGTCATATACATGGATCATTCAGTTGCACACCACCTTTTCAGCTTGTGAAAGCTTCCACAAATAAACAATTAAACATATTTCAAGGGCTTCTTGTCTATCAACAAAGGGTTACTAAGCCTTAAAGACTAGCTTATAATGTCACAAAAATACTTAAAGCATGGGTTAGGGGTCAGGTGACCCGATATCCGCCATCAAATATTTTCCAAATTTGTTGAGAAGGATTTTGGCTTTGAGAAAAAGAGATAATTCTTTCGAGACTCGGTCACCAATTTTAAGCCAATGCATACGGCAGCATATTTGAGCTCTGAAGTGTTGTAATTATCAGCAATTTGAAATTGATAGCAAAGTGTTATAACTTGAAGTTGTATAGTTTTAGAGAAGGGGTTTCCCTGAAGCACCACCACCGCTCAGCTAAGAGTGGAGATGCTAATGGAGAATGAGAGACATTTCATTTTGGCCAACTGTATGTCATAGATTATAAGGAATCTAGTAGTTTGATTTATAATGTCCTCCCACCATTGAGTCCACCTGATATGCATAGGTGGATTAAAGTTCTGAAAAGGACTTATTCGTAGAGCTAAGATCCACACACGATTGATATGATTGAGTGTGGGACCATGCTACATCAAGACATTATTAAGAAAGAATTGGGATTTATGATAAATAAGAACGCTTATCATTCCAAGTGATACGAAATGGTATAGGGAATGATAAGATAGTAAAAATTTGGCATGACCTCAACTTGTCCTGGAATAAATGCTATCAAAATAAAACATTCTTTAGATGACAGCATGGATCTATCCATCCATTTGAGAACACGATCTGAACCTCCTCAAAGGTTGGACAAGGTGAGCCAAGCTTCAAAAGTGGGAGAGTGAGAATAATTAGGGTCATAAAACCCTACCATATTCCATATTAAAAAACACACCTCCCTTTCACTAGATATCAATATCATCAACATGTGGCTGCATTTATGAGTGGGTGACTCAACCATATTAAAATTGTAACTTATGACCCGATAAGCATCAAAATTGTTCAAGTTATTCATTGCTAAAGATAAGACCTTTTGGTCACATTTTTCGAGGCATATCTATTAATGAGGCCAAAAGGGAGGCCGTCAACATTAAATAAGACATATATGGCACCATTTTTGGGGTCACTACCATGGTTAATCAACAAGAGCTGAAATTTGGGATCTAAACAAGAAATTAAACACCAATGCGCTGCTTCATGATTACTGCAGAAGGCCAAGATGTTAGGCTAGATGGATTTACAAAGGACATGTAACTGAAAACCTATAATTTTTACCTCTTGCAAAAAGAAAAATAAATAAATTGGTAAATATTTGTGGAGTTTCATGAACAACATACTAGTGCTAGGAGTCTGTTAGACCCTAAACATTCCAAGATATAAAATTCACGGGAGACATTAGTAAACATCCATGCCGTTAGCATCCCAACCATCAAGGGCGTCGAACCATTTTTGTAGGAATTGAGTAGTGCTATGCTACAAAAAATCCTGAAGATTTCTCTTTTGCTCGTCATATGCGATATTATATTCCTCTTCTATTGAGTCCAAACTGCACATCGGGTTATGATCTTGAGAGATGTAAAAAGGACTTTGGGACCTTTTCCTTGGCCCCTTTGAGATGTTTGTTAAAAGCAACGATGAAGGTTACAACATTTTGACATTATAAAAATAATTTATTTGGTCAATGAGAACCGAGGCCACCTTAGGCGTGCTGGATTATTTTGGTAACTTGAAAGATGAGTTGGTAGCATGATTTGGTTCTTTAGGAGTAACATTTGGCTCCTTATTTTATGAGCTATGGGGTTGTTCTTTAACAATTGGTTCATGCTAACCATTTGAACTAGAGGCACTTTGGATTGCTGATTTTTATTCCTATTTTTAGCCCCCACTACTATCTAACCGTGCTCTTGCAGGTGTTTGGTTGATTTAGAAGCTTCTTTAACAACTAAGAAATTGTGAGGAACATAAAGAGGATAGTCCTTGATCTTATGATCAGAGGCCTAGTAGCAGAAGAAAGTGTTAGGAAAGTTGATATATAGAATACGATGGGAGTAACGCATGTCTCCCATCTAGATTACCAAGAAATATTTCAGGTCTTGAGAAATATGTACCTCAATCAGATATGCATATGTGGACGAGTATGGTAAAACTGCTCTAGTTCGAGGAATACCTCCCTCGCAATGGAAGAAGCAATCTAATGCACAACATAAACATAAGGAAAAGGTAGGCTAGGAGATTGTACCTGTTATCCAATTTTACGCACATGGAAAAATTGGAAAACAGGGCCTTATTACTATCAAATCACAACATTGGTCCCAGGGACCCACTTCTGGTCATCAGGTGAGATCACTCATTTTTTCCAAGAATGCGAGCCATCGAGAATTTCGATAAGCTTATCTCGCTCGGTCGAGCTAAAACACTGTCAAATCGGGAATAAAGAGACGAGTCATCAGAGGAGTTTGTGCCTTGTCCTAACTCGGTCATAACTCAGATCACAAGCCTTAGACGAGTTCATGAGTAGGAAATGTAAGTTCGGTTGTCCAACTTTGGCTTGTCATAAAAGAGTCTCGATAGGAGCGGAGGATGTTTCGATGGTTGGCTCATTGAGGCAGAGAAATGATGAGCTTGACTCGGTTTAATTCAACATGGAGAGATTGATGCTTCCTTGTTGGAATATGAATTCAGTTTTAATGACTCGACGGAGACAATAGCTGCCTCAAGATTTGGTTGAGCTGCTTCCATGGAAGAGAGTTTCCAAAATGAAAAGGCGAGACAATTCAACTAAAACTTTATCTCGTTCTTCTACTACAACGGAAATATTTTACAATTGATCACGACTGTGGTCGCATGCAACCAAAACATCAGGATCAACACCAACGGTTCCTTGGGATCACCCTACGGCAGCTGTCGCAATCAACTCTCTCCTAAGCCACTCATTTTCTGAGATAAGTTTACTTCTCTACCCTGTAGCTGCTGCGTATAGCCAATTACTTCCTCACGGCACTTTCCTAGGAGAATTTCAGTTCTACGCTCAAAGCGGCCGAGCATTCGATGCACAGGCATGTTGCAGTATAGTAGAAGCCTTTTTGAGCAAGTAAGTCATCCAACTATGTTATCTGATCAGCATCGAATGCATCCTCAAATTCAGGATTTTCCTTCAAGATATTTTTATGAAAATCGATTAAGTGACAGTAAGAGTGTTACTGGGAGACTTGATGAAATTTATTACAAAGATTCTCTATCGAGACCTTACTTGTTTTACGATGCAACTCATGGAAGTGGATCTCATAGAGGTGGAACTGTTTCATATCAGAATATTCATGGAGCATAATTTGCTTTGCAATTATATGAGCATCTTCAACGAGTCACTAAGTTGGCAAGCATAAAGGATTCTGTTGGAATTATCACACCTTACAAGCTACAGCTGAAATTTTTGCACCGAGAAAATGATGTCTCCTCACGCCGAGTGAAAAGGTGGAATTCGGTGGCCATCTCCCAAAAATGAGATATGGCCAAATGATAACAAAACCCCACACTCCAATCCCGGACATGGGAAATAAGGTGAGCAATGCCAAGTGGGTTTTCGTGGATGGCAAGCCAAGGAAGAAATTCCATGTGGGGGAGATTCAGGAAAGCACCGCCAAGTGGAAATTTTGGGTTGGTACACCATGTTGTTCACTCCACGTAGGGGAGAAATTGGATCAAACTGCCAAGAGTGGAAAAATTACGATAGCTATCCAACATGATACTTCTGCATGGGCCGTTTAAATAGGATCCAAGTCTTTATGCAAGTCACCAGGAGGATTAATAGGACAGTTGTGAATTGGAGTGGGTCATGGGTTAAAAAACATGACGTGATACCAATTTCAGCGGAGGCTACAGGCATACCCAACCAAGGCGATGCGTTAATGGCTCAGTCATGGCTCATGTGCGAAGAGTTTGATGGGAAAGCAATGCTGAAAACTCCACGACCTTCTCCTCATCCTCTGTATAGTTCTGAGCATTCGGTGGTCACGGCAAAATCCCACGCACAGGCACAGGCATGTTGCAGTATAGTAGAAGCCATTTTTAGCACTTCAAGCAGACAGCTAGGAAACAAATATTCACTGCCGTATACGATGGATTGGAGTCACACTATTCAAGGCTTCATAAAATTTTCCCGAGTCAGGAGATGGAAGTTTATTACCATGCAGAATGAAACGATTCATATTGCTCAGCATGTTTTCTCCTAGAAACGAATTGAATGTGAAGGTCAACTCTGAAATACTTGGTCAGCCATTTTGCATGCTACATCCTTGTTACTCGTAAATGGTCTCTTAGAGAAAATCTGAGGGCAGAAGCAATATTTATACCCTTCCATTATGTACGTCCAATCAGACAATAAAAATATTCTTTTACCAGGTTTAGAGAAACTTGTTTTTAACAATGAACGATTATACTATAGTTTCAAGCTAATTTTAGCTAGCTTATTTCTATTATCTTTTATCCATGACTAAGGAAGAATTCATATGGTTGTTACCTATACATTTTTCCAAGGTCCTTTTAGTTCCCAGGTTGTTCAACGTATTTTTTGAAGGGCTTATTGTATGTGTTGCAAATTGTAACATAAAGGATCTTTTTAGTTTCGCAAAATGAGTATATGGTTTAGCTCATAGCTACCTATGCCATACTAAGATCCCAATAGTGGCATAATTGTTGTTTAGAGCCGAGATTTCCGAGTGCACTACTAGAATAACGAAGGGATTTTTGGCCAAAAATTAGTCTTAAGGGTGTCTATCGACATGTTATGTGCATGAGCACGGGTCATCATCATGGTAGCATTAGGTCTTTATTGGTAATGGCATTTTCTCATCGTTTGGAAGGTACAATTGTGCTTATTATGGCCAAGCTAAAACATTCTTACTACAAGTGTTATATGATAAGGAAGAACCATGAGCATTGTGGTAAAACCATTCTTTTTAGAAATGTTGGGTTAAGCTCGACATTCAAGTGAGTTTGAGCCCAGGAAAGGTAAGATCGTTTGCTGGATGAAGAGCTCGGTGACTTCGCAGGGAGCTCATGGTGATGTTTCATGAAGTTTGAACGTGGAATGCATAAATGGCTTCGAGTTAACAGAGGAAAATGATAAGAAACGAGTTTGATAGCTCACCATTCAAAGGACTCAATGCAAAAGAGCCCGATTGCCAAGACGAGGAAAGAGTTGGTGTGGGGTTCAAAATCGATTACAACACCGAGTTAGAGGATTCGAAGCTCACCGAGTTGAGATTTGTGCAGACTCTATCCACATGGACCCCCCTCCTCTTCAAGTCAAACGGGTCAACGGGGGGGTCCCAACATTATGTTAATTAAATTAATATTTTTATTTAAATATTTTAATAATAATATTTATTATTATTATTTAAATATTTTATTTAAATATTCTTTTAATTAATTGAGAAGACTAGGTCATCAGGCAATTAATGACCCATGATGGAACCTTCTCAGGTGGTTCAACTAACTATAATAAATACATCATGGGCCTTCAATTTAGGAATGTAATTATGACCTTTCCTCTTCTTTCTCACATATTCTTCTATAAATGTAATCATGGGCCTTGAAAGGGTTCCAACAATGCGATAAAGTTGGACAGAGTTAGATATCTCGGGTGAGTGTATACTTTTCAATAATCCTCTCTCTTCTACAAGTTGTTCTTGTGTGTTGAGAGAACTTTCAAGCCTCCTCTTCAAGACTGTAATGGCAACTATTGCCTCTTCTAAATGTATGATGCATTGTGCATGTTATTGAAGCAATAAAAGTGTGTGTTTTGTGACTAATCTCAGTCCTTTCATCCTTCATGCTTCTTTGTGCCTTTCTCGTACTTGCAGGTACACTGTGCAAGTTTAAGTTCTATTGCGCAGTTCTTAGAGTTACGTGCTTATCGAGTATTGAAGTATTGCATGCAGTTGAGTTATGGTGTCTGTTCACCCTTCTTGAGTTCATCCTTCTTCATTGGGAAACTGGTATATTTCTCGGTCTGATAAAGTTTAACAAAGGGAACGCGTGTCTCTTAGTTTGTGGTATCATGTACCCTCTCTAAGTTGCAGTAGGTGAAGTTGACCTGTGGTGCACACACCCTCTTCAAATTAACCCTTCCTGAGTCCAAGACACCCTTTATTTGGTGCATCGCCATCCCTAGTATAGTTTCATTTCGGTAAATATCTTTCCCTAAAACCCCATGAAAATGTTAGCGTAAGATTAGATAATCATTTTTGTTACACTAGGAGTAGTACAACACTTAGTTTAGGAAGAGTAAGGCTGGCCTTCTCCTGGAGGTTCACCTCGAGCCCAAGTCCCACAGGCTTGAGAGGTGATCCCATATGTCCTAATCACACCGAATGTCCTATTCACATCCCGGCCATTTAGAGGGTGCGGTGATTTGGGGACAACGATACCATTATGTGTAATTTAAGTGTAACATACTCAAGAACCACAAAGTCTTTGATCCATAGATACGAGTCCAAAAATAGTTGTGAACATACCAAGTGGTGTATTAGACCAAAATGTTGGGGAAATCGGCTATATCATAAAAGAAAGAAAGGAATAATCCTTTAATCATATTTTGGATGTTATCAATCCAGACCCCATGAGGATTCCTGACCATATTAACCAAGGATTTGAGCATGCTTTTAGAGGGGATGTGACCCAAAAAATACCTAATGAGACAAAATTATTCTAACCACTGATAGGAAGCATTAAACTCAAGAATAGGTAAAAACAACGGTCATTATATAGGGGCGGCCAATGGGTGAGAAACCTTAGTTAAAACAATGGTATTAATATTCGAGAGAGCCTAAAAATCCAATGGAATAACAAGTTTGTAAGGAAGAAACCCTAGTAGAGACAACTCCCAAACTAATAAACTTTTTCAGATATGAGAGTATTTATGTAATGCTACCAATTCCAAGTTGTTTTCCTAGGAGGTTTTTCGTTAGTTTTAGCCTTGGTCATACTCAAGGGCTAAATACTTTAGAGGCTATTGAGTATTCCACCTTTCCTATTTGTTATGTTCTTGTGTTATCATGGATGTTAAGTGACTTAGTGGGGGAAACATTATGTTTTAACATTAGGAGGGTGATTAATAACACTTTAAAGTTATATTATTTTTTTGGGAAACTTATGTCCCTATGGCGACTTGGGGAGAAAATAAACTTAAGTTACTTTATTTTTTAAAGGCTGACTTAGGTTTCTTGGGCCACAATTTTCGTAAAATTATAAAAGCGATCGTGTGAGGATAAAAATAGATTATTATTGCATACAAACTCATGATTTCCTTTGAGCAACTGTTGTCTACTTTTTCTATCTTGTGGAGTAAAATCCCATAGAAACCCTAGCTTCGGTGGTGAGATATCCATTCCTAGCTAGCATCGAATTATTGAGTGGTGTAAGATCCACCCTTGCTTGTCAATTTGGAACTAATTCTGTGCTGATTTTCATAGATTAATTTTAGGGTTTTTAGTCAAAGGTTTTGGTGAAATTTTGGGATTTTTTGGTGGAGAAAAATCAAGGGTTTCCAGATCTATTTTATCGTAGCGATTAGGGTAGTTTTGGCACCACTTCTGAAGAAATTTTGGAAGGTTTTTGGTCACTTTCCAAGTGGAGTGACCCATTTTGGGATTTTACAATGCGTTTTGGAGGGTTTTCAGTGTGATTTTTCGAGGAATGGCAATCAGGTTTTCATTCATATTATTTATAGATATTATTTACAAATTTTCAAAATATTATCATATGTATTTGAGAAGATATGAATTTTTAAGGTTTTCTAGTTGTCTAGGGTTTTCTGTAATTTTATTTGGTAGTCTTATATCATCCAAAAAATACCAAAAACATTATTCTAGGGTTCTTTATTATCATAGAAAGCTTCTTGTAAACTTTCATATGTTTTGGCCAAATATTTTGAGAAAAATAAATAAAAACAGTTCATTGCCCTAGCTAAGTATTTAAGGCCAAAATCAAATATTCTATTTGTTCAATTTATCTTTAATTTGTGTGTTTTTGAGTGATATCCCACATCAGATATTTCAATGTTATTAGAGTGTTTTTTTTGTATCCTGTTGGGTTGAAAATATGAGTGACAGTGAAGAATGTGAAGTGGATTTGATGAAGCAATTATTCACTGACATGGTGAAGCAGTAGGAAACCACTAATATTTATTTTAGACAACTCACTGAGAGATTGGCACAAGGCATGATGAATACTCATACAGAAAGGGAGAACCTAGTAACTAGGGACACATGGTTCAAAGAGGGGAAAATTAAAATTCAGCCAACTGTCTCCTCACTCTACTACCAAGCCTTCAGGACTCCATGAACCTTCCTTTTTGAAGGATCCAAAAGCTTCACCAGTTAGCCATCAGCTAATTTGGATGAGGATTCTTGTTCAAAAATTTACCAATTATTGAGTGAGGGATTTAGGGATAATATGCCTTTCATAAAGTATTACACAATGAGGATTTGTCACAAACCCAAGAGGGATCAATAGCTACAGGTACCTAAGTTAAAGAGGAGATTTGGAAAAAATTTCATTCCACACTTCGATGGTTTTAAGAAGTGTACCACATAGTCCTAGATTCAAATGCTTTGAAGACCTACTTTGACTTGAATCCTATCCACGAGGGAATGCAATTAAAATTTCAATCATAAATCTTGAGGGAAAGGCACATGACTGGTGGCATCATGGGCTGATTACACAAGGGCACATACATATTGATACTTATGCATAATTCACATAGAGGATGATGAGAAAATTTGACAGGAGGGACACTGACAGGTATTGTAGAGAGTTTACTCACTTATGACAGACATCTTCTTTAGATCAGTAAATTACATATTTTTAGAGATTATCAGTCATAGTTCCTGATGTTTCGAAGATGAGGTTGACCTCACTTTTCACAACAGTTTGATGAATTTTCTAGCTAGATTTGTGAAGGCATTTGAGCATTATTCCATACATGAGGCTATTAGGAGAGAACGTGATTTGGAATTAGACACTCAAAAGTCAAGGTTTCCACCTTGAATTTAGAAAATGGAATCTCCATCCAGATCAGATGAACTTCAGTAGAAGGATCCTCTATAGAGGTAGGAGGTGGCAAAGAAGACGGTCATTTCTAGAGAGCTTAGGGAAGAGTTGAGCTGAAATAAACTATGTTTCAATTACCGCACCCCTTGGGCTCAGGTGCATGATTTCAAAGGGAAAGGGAGGGCTCAATTCATTTAGGTCTTCGAGGAGAGTGAGGTTGATAGAGGTGAGGAGTTAGAGATCCATGAGATAGATGATGGAGATGGATTTATATTGGATAGTGCTGATATGGAGCAGGAGGAGGAGAATTTCCTTTGGAGATTATAGCCACATTGTCTAGTACTCCGATGTACAAGGCATTCAAGATTAGAGGAGCTATACAGGGTCAATGACTTGTGGTACTCATTTATAGTGGGGCTAGTCAAAAATTTATATATGCATCATTGTTTGAGAGATGAGGTCTGTAGACAAAGGACTTTGAGGGATTCAAAATTATAGCTAATTGGGACCATATGAGATGCACATGTAGAGTTCCATAGTTGAGCTTCACCATGGATAACTACATAGTTACCGATGATTTCCACGTTTTGTATGGGAATGACCAACATAGTATTGGGAGTGTAGTGGCTTCACTCTCTTAGTGATTTTTGGACTAACTTTCGGACGATGGAGCTGAAATTTATGTCTGAGGGAACAAATGTGATCTTGAGGGGATTATCTATAGGAGCACATAGATTGCTTGGAAATGAGGGAATGGAGAGGAATTTTTGGCATGATGATGTTTTTTTACTATTGGCCGATGTGGAGTCATATGGATGTGGGTGTGACCAGGTAGTGGTGCATGTAAGATAGTTACAAAGATTGGTTTCATGAGTTCGAGATCATCCGAATTTATCATTATGTTGATAATCTGAGGTTTTGGTAGACTAGAGATCTCATTTTCTTGTTGAGTACTCCAAGAACAAATAGACTTGTGAGATTCAAGATGGTTGTGTATTGGGATGAGATGATCTTCTATTAGGGCATATTGTACGTTGTGTCATATTCATGGTTGAGGATGGAGATATTGTGACATATGCATTGTTATTCCATGATTCCACACTTGATCTATGATGAGAACTAAAAATCATATCAGAGAGGTTCATATGGCATGGGTTAAGGGAGGATATCCTAAACTTTATAAAGGGATGTACGGTTTATCATCATTACAAATCAAATCTTACAGGTTCATCATTTTCTGATTCAAAAGGGGATAACTCTCCTATATATTTTACTCCTTCTAGGCATGGTTTGAATTTCACCCATGTGATATTCATTAGTGGGACGGAGTTGAATTAGTTACTGGTTATCTTTGTAGGTTCACACTCATCACGGGAGGTGAACTATGTAGAGTTAACATTATCAATTGACAATTTACTAGAGTCTTGGGATTTTTCCCCAATAGGAAAAGTTGAGCTACATTATGGGAATCCTTACTCTCCTACGAGTGTGGATCATGTGGGAGATTTATCACAATTTCTTCATATACAAATTATTTCACAGGTTGATTAGAGAAGTAGTGTGTGGTCATATGATGTTGGTATCAGATTGGTAGTCCTGATGTCGGTAACAATGGAGAGTTGTTTTGGGCATCATTCTACTTCACAGACAACATTGTTCCTTATAGAACATGGAGGTCATGATGACTACATGGGGTTGCATGGCTAATTTGGATCACACCGATATTTTTTTGATTGTAGGGTGAGGTGGAGAAACTTAATTTGTGGTATTCATATTTTGTAGCATGAAAAGATAATGCTTGGGGTCAAACATTTCTCAGGAGGGGAGGATTTTAATGTCCCCAATTCAGCGGTTGGCCTAGGAGGTTTTTCATTACTCTTAGCCTTGGTAATACCTAAGGGGCTAAAGACTTTAGAGGCTATTGGGTATTCCACCTTGCTTATTTTTAATGTTCTTGCATTGAAATGGGTGTTAAGTGACTTGGTGGGGTTAATACTTTATGTTTTGACATCAGGAGAGTGACTAATAACACTTTAATGTTATATTATTTTTGGGGGTCACTTATGTCCCTATGGTGACTTGGGGGAGGAAAACAACTTAAGTTGCTTTATTTTTTAAAGGTCAACTTAGGTTTCTTGGGCCACAAATTTTGGGGAAAATTATAAAAGGAGATTGGGAGGAGAAAAAGTTATTATTATTGCATACACACTTATGATTTCCTTTGAGCAACTGCTATTTTATTTTTCTAGCTTATGGAGTAAAATCCCACAAGAACCCTAGCTTTGGTGGTGAGAGATCTATTCCTAGCTAGCAGGGCATTCTTGAGTGGTGGAAGATCCACCCTAGCTTGTAAATTTGGAAGTAATTCAAGGCTGATTTTCAGAGATTAAGTTCATGGTTTTCAGTGTGCTTTTTCAAGGACTAGCAATTGGGTTTTTGTTCATATTATTTATAGATGTTATTTCCAAAATTTCAGAATCTACCCATATATATTTGAGAAGATATGGATTTTTAAGGTTTTCTAGTTGTCTAGGGTTTTTCTGCGATTTTCTGGTAGTCTTATATGATCTGAAAATTTCCAAATATATTGTCTTAGGGTTATTTATTATCATAGAAATATTCCTACAAATTTTCATATGTTTTGGAAAAATATTTTTAGAAAAATAAATAAAATACAGTTCGCTACCCTAGCTGAGTATTGGCGAAAATAAGATCTTCTATTTGTTGTAGTTTATTTTTAATTTATGTGTTTTTGAGTGATATCCCACAAAAGATATTTCAATTTAATATCAAACATTCCAATCATGACATTGTTTTAGCTACCAAATTAAACATCATCCAATTCATGACCTTAAAGCCATAGAAAAACAATATACATCGGTAATTTCTCTTGTTTGACCATCGATTGGGAAAGCTCACTTGTTGATGATTATCCATGCATTAGCTTACTTGTTTCAAATACTCTAACTTGAAACTTAAATGGTTCCTAAAAGAGTCTACAAGAAGTTGAAATTAGACATAATTATTCATGTTAGCGTATTTTTGACCACTCCTTAATCTCTACAAAAAGTTGCCTCTACATCTTACACAACATGCATTTTCTCCTTCATTCATTTCCCAGAAATATTATGTCATTGTTAAAGGCATATGTATCACATTTTCCCCTTTTCACTTTCCTTGCCCTTCCACTTCTCCACCCTTTAACACCTTCTTCTTCACTCCTTTTCCTCTCCCTTTTCTTCTCCCTCACCAGTTTGACTTCTGTGATAGATCCCTTTCGGCGTTTCCATCGTACATTTCACGTACGATTGCTAGTTTTATATTTTATTTTTCAACGCATCATCTAACATCACCATAAATGATAGGAAAACATTTAAAGTTTATAAAAGAATATATACAATGTGATGGAATTGGAAACACAATATGTTTGACTAAATTTGTGACTATATCTTTGAATTAATCAATTACATAGAATAGGATTAAAATTTGACTCAAATATTAAATCTAATAATGAATACACACTTGAATTAAATTGTAAATTCATTATCAACACTAAATATAGATTCATGTGTGACTTTGAATATGACTATAACCGCATTGTGATCGTTTATGTATACAAGTAATTTTTATTTTCATATTTCAATTTTTTTAAATTTTATTTATATAATCATGATATTAATATAAATTTTAATACTATAGATTAGAAAAATAATATTATGATAAGCTAGAAATTGATTACACATAATATTCATAAGAAAAGCGGTTGCATCCTTATTTTTTGTTCTTATTTTATAATGTGATCATGTAATTCGTTACTTTAATTTGGCTCAATCATTTTTATTTCCCATGTATTTTGTCAGATTTGGACTTGAGGCATGTTACAATACCACCTTCCTTTTGTGAGTAGTTGTACTATTGTATTATTAGTAATATAACAAACATTTCCTTAGAAAATTAAATAATAATGATAACAATAATAAATAAAACAATGTAATAGTAAATTGAGTGTATTAAAAACATTACAATAAACTAATATTATTTTAATTATATTTATTAAAAGTAGTTAAATAGTCAAGATAACTTATTTAACCCTATACACTTGGCAGAATATTACAAATAACATGTTATAATATCATGATTTACCCCACACATTACATCCTACATATTGAACATCTACATTACCCACCACCTCTAATCCCAACACTCACACATATCATCACTTTAAACTAATGTGTAATTAAGAACTCCTTAACTATCTCCATTAGATAAAGAATTGCTAAAGAACCACAATAATCATTATCCTCACATTGATAGTTTGATTTTTTCCTCCACAAAATGTGAAGGAAAACATCACTTTTACTATTTGAACTACCCTTTATAATGATAAAAATAAAATATATTTACATAGTCAGGGGTGACCGGATAACAGACAGTCCACAAAAACGCCTTGAAGAGCACCAAAAATTATAAAACGCCACAAAGGATACATCAACATGTCCATAGGACAACTAGAGAGCACATTAAACAAAAATGTCAACACCACCAACATCAAGCACATGCCGCTTCACCAAGAGGAGGGTAGGATAATCCCGAGGAGGGATGAAAGCTCCACTGTGAGGCTTCACCAAAGGAGGATCCACCTACCAACCATTGTGATCATGATACTACATTTGTGATGGAACCATAATTCCCAAACAAGTGGGAGGATATTCTACAATGGTCTGCATGGATGGTAGTGGAAAACCCCATTGTAGAGAGATGGAAACTCCTTTCCCCAGTGGTGGTAGCCTCCACCAAGTCTAAAGGATGACAGGAGTGAAGGGAGTTCTCAAGGAGATGCAGAACAGTGGCTACTTGAGTAGATCCTCTGATGTGGTCCAACAGGTGGCATCCATCAGGGTAGCGAATCCTGAGGTGGTAGTGGCGAGGTTACGACGGGACCCAAATTATAGTGCGAGGAACACTTTGCTCCAGGTGATCAAGAAGCTCTTACAAATTAGAAAACTCCAAGGAAACCTTGAAAACTTAAGTTTGACTCTATGTGCCCACAGTGGGAAGAATAATCACTTTGATATTAGTGGAAAAGAAAGTAATAAACTAATCATGCTTGAAAATTAAAGCATTGTAAGGTTTCTAGATTTGAAACAAAATACAAGATTGAAATAAATGCCAAAGTATATCAATGTAATGAGGTGAAGGACTGATGTAACCAAATAAGGACATGCGCCAAGGGAAGAAATCAGGGTTATAAGGAAGAAAAAAAGAATGGATACAAATCTAGATTATCTGAGAGCAGTGATAATACCAAAAGATGTGTTTAAATGACTAAGGGCGAGAGAAAAAGGACAATTAGGATTAGAGATGCCAATATGACTAAGCCTTTCGCTTGCAAGAAAACCTTGGAAAACAAGACACCCGAGAAAGTGGTTAACTTTAGGCTCAAGAACAGAGTTCCAGGTATGGGAAAGTCTGTCGAAGCCAAGTGGAATTTTTAGAGTGTGACCCCCACCGAGCATTAAGCTTATACATGCCATGTTAAATCAGGCTCAATAATTGATAAATGGTTTGAGTGTTGTATCGGAGGAAGGCTATTTCCTAATTCCACCTCTAGTCATGCCACCAAGTTGTAGGATATTGAAGCCCAAATATATGGAGAATAACATTGGGCAAGAGCTCTTGAATTTTTCAAGATAGACGAAAGGTCTGAATTGGAAAAAATGTATTTCTTCTTGAGATCAGGCCAAGAAATTCAGTCTCTATGGCTCACTAAATCCCGGATGGTATGAATTCCCTTGTGGAAGAGTTGAATCGATTTAATGCTCATAGTTTCACTAAGCGAAGATAACCATTACTGATGATAAGAGACCACCAAATGTTCTATGAATAAAAATAAATCCCTGTGGGAAATCCATCACCAACTCATTGCATCAAATGTTTCACCTACTCAAAGGATTTCCAAGTAGTTTTGGCAATAAAGGTACTAGTAATTTTTAAAGGAGCCAAAGTGATAATAATAGTATCTAACCCAATATTGTTCTAGTACTTATTTCCGTAAGGGGCTCCATATTCAATATAATGACGCAATAGAATTTTCTAGGCTTGATTTCCTGATACCCACTGGATAACCCATTTAGCATATAAGGAAACACTATGTTTGTAGAAATCAATGATCCCCATGCCATCTTGATCATGAGGAAGGAAGAAGATGTCCCAAGCAACTGTGTGAAAACTAGTTAAACTTGAAATTTTACACCATAAAAATTATTGAAGTAGATTGGAAAGTTGGGTGAATAATTTGCGAGAAGGGCACCAACACTCAGAGTAATAGGCATGAGTAGCAACAAGGATCTTACTGAAAACTTGGAATTTTCTAGCCAAAGATAGGGGTTTGGAAGACCACTTGGTAGCTTTTTGGTCCACCCTACTAATAACATAATGCCAAAAATTCATAGAGCCACTATAAACGCCATAAAGAATGCCCAAAAATCTGATTTTCTCCGATGGATAATCCATTTCTAGGGGTAGTCCTTCAACTAGTCTGGAGGAGACAAATAACTTTTTCGATAACCCAAGGTTTTATTAATTTAAATATGTGAACAAGAAGCCAAATAGAAAGTGTCAAGACATTTAAATACCGAGAAAAATTATGCTCTTATTCAACAATAATTAGAAAGGGATCATTAGTGAACTAGCTAATGATAAGTTTAGTTGCATGATCCGGAAGGAAAATCCCTGAATCTGACATTGGTAAGATTTTTGAGAAATTAAATAACCTAGTGCATCAGCAGCAAACACTAACAACGTCATACCAAGAGGGCATCCCTGTCTGTAGAGGAAAAAATGTTGATGGAAGTGGAATGGTGAAAATTAATGGTGAGTTGGACAAAAGCATTCGAAAACAAGGTGCTAATGGTCAATTGAAAGAAATCACCAAAGCCAAGGGCTTTGAGCATGACAAGGATGAAAGGCCACCCAATGTGATCATAAGATTTCTCAAAATCAATCTTGAGGAAGAGATGCCTCTACGAAGAAACCCAAGCCCATTTCATGCCTTCTCACACCGCGATAATATTACCTAAGATGTAATGGCCTTTGAAAAAACCATTCTACTCAGGCCCAATGATTTTTAGCATAGGATCTGCAGTGCATAGCGTATGAACACTTTGGCAAGAATTTTGTAAGAAACATTCAACAGGGTGATTGGTCACCGCGAGTTTTTCATCTATTTAGGGTTTCCTACTTTGGGAATGAACATGATGGCTCCTTCATTGATGAAACTCCCAAACAAGAAAGTTTGGAGAGCTTCATTGCAAACCTAAAGAAAATCAGGTCCTACAAAAGACCGGATCGCTTTGCAAAACTTACTTGGGATACCATCCATACCCAGAGACTTGTCATCTGTAAGATAGAGAAAGGCTGCATGAAGCTCATCCAAAGTGAGAGGGGCGTCATGGTGAGGAAAATATCTAGGAAAATGTTTATTAGGCACCACATCAATACATTTCTACAGAGTAGTAGCACTCTCAATTGAATAATCCTAAGCATGAAAAATAAGACGGTAGTGCTTGAAAATTTTATTAGTGATCTTTGGGAGCTCAGTAAGCCATTGCTAAGAATCATAAATAGATTTTATTTGTTGACAAGCATACTTGGTCCAGAGGGATTTGAAAAATATTTTAGAGGCTTTATCTTCCACCCTAAGCAAGTGAAGTCTCGACTGGATCTACACACCATGGAAAAAATGGTATTCAATAAGTTTGAGCTTGTGCCAAATACCAGTAGCTTGGAACTAAAGATGAGAATCAAAAGGATTTGAATCGAGAACTAGATAGATTATTCTAAATTCCTTATGCAGAGCCAAATAGGCACGCCAATGAACTTAGGCCACCTATTTAGCGAACCTATAGAAGAACCTCATGGCATGGTGAATCACCATCTCCCACCACGAAATTAAAATGGTATAAAATGGAAGATGTGGCGTAATGTTCCAAATTTTGGTAATGAGAGGGACCATTTCAAGATGTCTCAAAAAAGAAAAATTAAGATAGAATTGATTTTTGGGCACCTTGGGAGGGCCCCCTTGAAAACAAACTTAAATTTGATCAGATGGTGGTTTAACAAAATCACTTATGACCATACCTTGATAACAAAGGATCATAAGTGATTAAAAATAAAAAATAGGGTTGTTGTGAAAGAAGTGTACGATTGATTCATGTTAAATCCTGATCATATCCTTCTTAAAGATTGGTCCAAGTGAACCATACTTGGTCTTTAAATTTCTTCTGATGTCTGAGTAAAGGATCAGAAAGGCCCTAATGTCTTTTAAAATAATACCAGGCCACACGTTCACCAATACATTAATGCATAAGAAGGGTGCCACATTTATCATCCCGGTGCTCCATATTAAATTTGCCACACAACAAAAGTAAACAAAGGGTAATTTTTCACCTAACCATTTCCATAATATTATTATTTCAGGACTATCTGTTATCTCTCAAAAATGCACCCGGCAGAGAGATGGCAGCAGGTTTTCTAAGTCTGCAATAGATCTCTCTCTCTCATAGATACAATGGGGACACCTCAGGTCTGTGGGTATACCTATTTTGAGGTGAACCTCCGAGGTTAAAAGGCCGGTTCCTTATTGGTGTTCACTAAACTATTTTCTGGGAGTTTAAGGGAAAAAGATGACTATAAATTTAAATAATACTAAGGTGATACACCAAATTTGAGATGAGAACTTGACTGAGTGACATACACAACTGATTTGTGAAGAATTCTTTAGGTGCACGAACCAATTAATACTTTCTGCAAGAAATAAGGGAAAAACACTTAATTTTTGCTAAGGGAGAATCACAACAGCACTAGTAAGCTAATATGCACAATAATATTTAGCAAGAAATGGTGAATTTGCAGCAGGGTAAAGTGATTAATCAGGGAATATTGATTCACAAGATTAATATTGACATACACAAGACTGCAGAATAACTTGGAAAGGAAAGAATAATTCACACTCAGAGGGAAAAGCGCAAGTAAATTGCTTCGGACTCATATCAAAATTTCTCTGGGGAAAATTATTTGAAATATTCCCCCCATTTTGTGCTTTGTAAGAGCACACAATATATAGCAAAATATCACCCCCTTCCTAAACTATCCTAAAAGTTGTACTACCCATGTATCCTAATTTTACCCTTTATTTAATAATAAATAAAGGAATAAAATAATACAAAGTAAAGTAAGTGATAAAAATAGGAATTATTAGCCTTAGATACGGTATAGTCAAACCGAGTTTGACTATTCTATTTTTAAGAAAGAAAGGTGAATAGCTTGCTAAAATTAATAATTGCTTGCTAGGCAAGTCTTCTTTCTTTACACATGCAAACTCGTCATCTTCTCTGTTCTGTCCTGTTGTGAAGGCATGCAAAATATCATCTCCTGTGTGTAGGAAAAAGGATGCAACCTTTAGCAATATTTGCACAATAAAATTGAAGTGGGGACCACCTTAATTTGTTTGAAATTTTGGATGTTGCCACCTTTGTGGACTAGGAAATTTGCATGTGTTTTTGATAAAAGGGGACCACCCTTGGTCATTGGCATGCATAGTTTATAATTCACCTTTTCGGTGATCATGGCACATAATGTGTTTTGATTTTTTGCATTGGTATTATAGTTTTAGAATTTTGAAAAAGTCCCCTGTAATGATTAATTGAGGGTCCACGTGGGCTGGCCCCCTCTATGATGACTCACCCTTTTGCGAACTTTAGCCTATGGTAACATAACCTTGGGCGGTTTGGCTTGGATTTTGTGAAGTGTTTGGGGCCTTTGATCTTTGTACTGGCATGCATGATGCCATCGATTCTCCATCTGTAGTTAGGGTTTCAAACCCCGTCATTAATTATGGTCGAGTGGAATTTAATTGGGGCTTATCACTTCAGAACCTGTGTGGACGGATCACCATTCGATCTTCCAATTTACATTTGGTGATCGATTGATCCTTAACAATGGGTTAGGGTTTTGAAACCCTAGTTCAATGGAAGGTTTATAGACTTGGGCTTCGCACTTGGTCATTTCATTTTGTGGCGAAGCCCTAGCAAATTTTTTCCTCACTCTACATTTTTTATGAAAGCATGGAGATCTTGGAGGTCTTTGAGCCTGTATTTTTTGTTTTGGAGACCTTCGACGCCATTCGATTACGACTGGGTGTGCTTTTTTAGGAGCTCGAAGGTATTCTTTTATATTTCATTTCCTATAGCTTGACTTGTAGATTGGCTTTTCTCTTCTGAGTATGATCTAAAGATCATTTAATCTATTTACTTGTTATTTATCCTTTGTGGACCATTCGAATGACTGCCTTTCTTCTAGTTTTACTTTTAGTTTTTCGATTCGGTTCTTAATGAAATAAAATATGATTTAGCGAGGGAAGTGCCACCAACATTTTTCTTGTTTGTTTTGTTTTCGTCCTTGGGCACAGTGAGTTCCAACACTATTTTCTATTTTCCTTTCGAGCTCGAGTTTTAGCTCTGCAACTCTAAAACATGGAAATACCAATCATAATCTTCACAAATACTTTGCATGTGAAGTCTCTCTCCTGCTTCTGTAGTGAACTTTCAAACTCTGATTTATTAAGGCTCCTTTCTGTGCATGAGTTTGATATTTATAGATATGGCTCATTATTTGGAAGTGTTAACTATTTTTCTGTTTCTCATTTTATACTCAAACTCTTTCCGTTCTTCTTTTGATAGATACATACCTGGTAGTTTGTCATTTACTCCTCCATTCTGTAGATGCATAGTTTGTAAATTCTTTCTCTTCATGCAATGAGAAAACTGTAACCCTTGATTATTTGCAAGTGTAAAAGAAGTGTAAAGGACTTGGACTGCCTTTTGTAGATACAACCATTTTATTTCAAATTTGACTACAGAAGTTCCTTTGGTACTTGTCAAATTATGTATTTGTAATTTATGACTCGTTCCTTCATTTTGTAGAGGAAAAAATGCTTGTTTTTGAGTAATTTCTCACTGTAGATGCATGCTTGACTTGTTGAAATATTTTCTGGAAAGCATGCTTTGATTGAATACTTGTTGAGCTTTTTAGTTTATTTCTTCAGTTGGAAGATGAATACCATATTTTCTATTCTATAGCTTTGATAGATCACTTGAATAATGACTTTATGGAAATTTTATACTATTTCTTTGTTACAAACATGATGGCATTTCATTATGTATAATGAAATAGATGCTCCTTTTCTGGAAAATGAAGAAAATACTTATTTTCCTTTTCTGTAATGACTTTTCCTTTTTCAGAAGTCATGGTAGCAATTATATTTCAAATTTTGCATTAAAATATCATTTCTGTTTTTCTAGAAAAGTCCATTTTGCAAGGGGAAACTCTGGAAAAATTTTTCCAGAATCCTTCTCTCTCCAAATTCTTATGATTTAACCATTCTAAATAGATATAAACATCTCTCTTACTTTTCTGATTACTTGAATGAGCTATCCATGCTAGCTTTACTCGATTCATTGCAACTTCTAAAAATTGTGAAGTAGTTGCCCTTTGATTCACACTTGAATTTGGAAATTAAAAATAACTTTTGATAGCTGTAGCATGCTAAAAATCAAGAATACCTGTATGTTTCATTTGATCATGATATCAACTTAGAAGTGATGAAACATGTACTTTTCTTGACTATTTTTATTCCTTTGAAGCTTAGATAGTTTAAAAGCATTTAGTAGCTTAAAAACATGTATTGCAATTTTGATTTAAATCAAAATTCAATTTTACAAGGAGACTCAAAAAAATTCGAATCCTCTTTTCTCTATCCCTTTTCATATTTCCAATCTTGATTTGCAAAGTATGTCTTTCTTGACCCATTCGATGCTTGATGCTTATTCCCTTTTAGTCAACGCTTTCCTCTTAACCGGATAAACTGATTTCATTCAATGTTGACTTCGTTCTGCAAAATTCAGAAATAAGTTAGAAATAAATAGGCTTTTTGGCCTCTCTTGTATCCATGTGGTTTATTTCTTCTTCTTTCCTTCTTCTGCAAGTTGTTTTCCAACTTCCTTCATGTGCTATTTTCCACATCCTTTTCTTTTACAAGCTACTCTAGCTTCTTCCTTTTCTAACACAATCTTTAGCTTCTTTGATTTTCCCTTGCCATTCATTTCACTTAATGTACTCTACTTTTTCCTTTGATGCCAGCCTATCTGTATCTCTTTCTCATCCTATGTCATGCATTTCTATATTTCTTTCCTTCATTACCATTAGATACATTGAACTTAGAATATGTATTTGCTATAGAGAATGAGTATTGGAATAACATTGTACCACAGCTCAAAATTTGACAAATCTTTGCTCTTACCTT
This sequence comes from Taxus wallichiana var. yunnanensis, assembly GCA_018340775.1. Lineage (NCBI taxonomy): Eukaryota > Viridiplantae > Streptophyta > Pinopsida > Cupressales > Taxaceae > Taxus > Taxus wallichiana. The sequence goes on from CM031239.1 coordinate 540,037,999, forward strand.
ACGGATAAAAGAAAATGGAGATGGAAGCGGAAGATGGAAGAGTTGAGATGGAGATGGAGATGATGAGGAGCGGGGATAGAAGATAGATAGGCAATGATGGGTTCCTTTTTACTCCTCTACTATTGTTCTTTAGCACATGCACGATTCTCGGTTCCATGTATATGATGAGGCACTTAGTCATATCCCACGGCTTGTGTGGGAAAACTTATGATATCTTATGAATAAAGCATTAAATTGAAATAATGAGTTGATTATCTCTTTCTACATTCAGTTTTCCTTTGATTGTACAATGATGTAGGCAACTCAATATCTCAATAAAATGAATTAACATAAGGGATAATCTTAAAATGAATACATGTAACTTCCATTGGATAACCATTGAATGAGATGTGCCTCCTTATATGTTGTTTGACTGTCTTAGCCTATGCCTGTCAACTTGACTCCTTCCTGCTACTTACATTTAGACATTATTGTCACCATTTTTTTGTCAGTATTTTCTTGACGTAAGTAGTAGGAAAGGAGTCAGTTGTAATCATTTATGATAGTGTAGATGGATGCAATCTCATTAATCACAAACAACTTAATGAACATAGGATAATAAATCTAATAGGCACCAAGTGTTTTGTTTGTGGAGCCTATTTTCATGTTAGATTGTGGTACACCTTCTATGTGTTACACTTGGGTATTTTTATGGGTAATGGGTAATGGGTAACCGTTATGAGCTGTTTTTGGGCCCATGGTTTTTTGGTACCCATTGTTTTGTAAAACCACCTCTTCGGCTACCCATAGGTTTATGGGATGGTTTTGTTCTTTCCCATTGTTTGATACCCATGGTTTTCTAAAAGCTGCTAAGCATTGTATATTTATATGGTCTTATGCATCGATAGATGTATAAGAAAATGTATTACAGATGTGTTTTTTGAATTCGGGTGTGAATTTTGTAGAGTTTGTTGAGCATAGCTCCAAATGGATCTGGGTATTGTATTGAGAGACTGGAGGCTTGTAATAAAATCTGAGCAAGTGATTCTTAGTGGACATAGCCCAAATTGGGTGAACCACATTAAATCTTGTCTCTTTGTGTTGTGATATTTATTCTACACTTTTATTTGAGATCTTTAATATTTTACGCATATTAGTTTCTACTATAGCGATTACTCGTAAGGGATTATTCCACATATTTTATCTCTTATTTCCTAACACCAAGATAATAACCGTGAATCTGATTATTTGACAACTGCCACTATGTCTACTGTTCCAAAACTATACACCTCACATACTCTACAATCTGGTGTCTTCATCAAGATAACACAAGCTGTCCTTCGGGGCTTGTGTTCTTTTGATGAGGATATTTGTGAAATTGCAGACTATGTGATATGTTACATTTTGTAACAGCACACATAGCTACAGATTTCACTTAATCTCTTTCACAAATCAACAGTAACAAAATAATCTTATGTAAATTCCCTTAGCTTAGGTATACTTCACTAAGGCTATCCATCATAACAAAGTTTTGAGTTGCCCATTTTTGCACAAGTGTAAAAAATTTCAACACTATCATTAGGGCATAAATATTAATAATACCAAAAGAAAGGTCATTAATACTCATAATCACCCACACATCCTTATTACTAGGGTCTTGGCCCGAGCTAGTGATTAATATCGAAACTTTTAGCATGATAGAAATGTTAGCACTAGCTCTGCCTTCAATATGCTACATGTGAAAATACGTAAAATATGGTGTAATACAAGATACGGTGTTATAAGGAAAAAAATGCCGAATTCCTGTAAAAAAATCACATCTAAATTGCTAATTAATCAGCAAGATAAATGAACAGAGAATTTTTGTTAGGGCTTTTTCAAACCTCGAACATTCCATGACATGATACTAATGAAATATTTGACATATCGAATTCCCCCGCCCATCAAGAATTTTAAATACATCACTTTTCTCACACATGAAATACAAATACAAATTTTAAATACATCACCTTGTTGCTAAGCATTGAACGTTGTTATGCTTCTTTTTATATTTGTTGGATTCTCCCTTATTACGCAGAAATGTTCAAGCATTCTCCCTCTTCATCATGTCTGCTTATGTCATGTCGTTATTTTCTTTGTTGGCCCTTGCAACGCGTCTTTACGATATTCTTATTAAGGGAAAATCGTGTCCTCAGTTATCAAGCTTGATCATTTCGGTCATTATTATTATGAATTATATTTTTTTATTTTTTTAAGTCCTAAAATTAAAAAAAAATAATAATAAAATAAAATAAAATAATGATAAAAATGATATTATTAAGCGAATGGTCGATCAGAAATTACATATATCTTATTATTATCGTCATTCGTAATCGATATGAATATTAATTACCTCTATGTCATTTTGTTGTATCATTTTATTCGCTCCCGTAGACCAAACCTCGTTCCACGATGGAGAAGGGAATTACCTCATCGTGGTGCCATGTTCGGTCCTTGATCCATGTTCACTTTCAAACATCAACCTCTATTTTCCTCCCCCTTGGTCGTGTAGTCCTGCTTGCTTGTCATTTCAATCGTTTAAATTAAAGGAAACTATAATGTTGCTTCCTCTAGCATGTCAGTCATATGCAATTTAACCTTTTGGTCGGTATAGGATAATTTAGATTAACTGGATTTCTTTTCTTGCTATCTTGTGAGTGTGTAAGGAGGTAGTGGGTAGTGCAAGCTTTGATGGGGTTGTTATTTTTTTTAATGCTCAAGTTAATCTTTCCAACTACCACCTATCATTTTCCCCTTCGCCACTTTGGCAGTGAAATGTCCCTTATGCGTGGGTTCCAATAAAAAGATATTTTACTTGTGTGGTTATTAGCTAGCGGTTGGTGGAATAATTATGGTATTCCATTAATTCTTTCAATGTGTATTGATGGGTTTTTTCTTGTTGGCATGTCCCTTTGTTCTGGTAGGATAAATTTGGGGGAAAGGACATTTTTTTTTCCTTCTTTGTGTGGGTGGCACAGGTTGGACACCTGTTAGGTTGCATATGGTGAATGGGGGACCAGTTTCTTCACAAAACCTTTTGTACCTATCCTGCAATTATGGAAACACATTGAGATCGCATCTCTTTGAAGCCTTATGTCAAATAGTTACATGCCTCATGGGTGGTTCCACACCTAGTGAAAATCTAATCCCCATTTTACTTCAATAGATATCCATGTTCCGCTCTAAAAAGGGATGGGAGGATATTGACAAGGTTGTGGAGTCTGGTTGTACTCTTGGTAATCACATTTTAATGGAAGCTTCATAGGATTTTGCACTAAACCCATTTTGTGTATATATTTCTTTAATTCCAATCTTTGACACCACTTCTTTTTCTGACATTTCATCTTGTTGTTTTATAGCTCCTTCCCTAGTGTGAATCACTACTTGTGCCAAATGTGGAAGCCTATAGTGGTGTTTTGGATGCCCTACTAAGCACATGGTTGCATCATGGATGCTTATTGCAGGCATGTTAAACCTAAACTATGCAATTTTCTACTACCATTTCCATAATCTCATGAAATTTATGTTCTCTTCTTGAATGAAGTCTAGGAGTGGTTTGGTTTGTGGTTAGTTAGTGTTTTCTTTTGGGAAAATTCAAAAGGAAACATTTTCTGGTTGTCTTTGGCTAAAAATCTTGAAGTTTTTGTGAAGGAAGTAAAAGGAAAAAGTCATTGAGATATCCTTATCAAGCATGGTTTACTTTTCTCTCATTTTGGTTATTTCATTTCCCAGTAATTTGGGTATTTTCCTTGAGTAAATCCTTTGAGGGATGATCACTTATTTGTTAGATTTATTTTATGATTTAAAGACATCTGAGTTTTAGTGGTAATTTGTTGCAAATAAAACATAAAAAAAACATTCCTTTGAAATCAACTATGTGGGTTTGAATCTTGCATGAAATATTCTATATTTTTGGGGTTTTGGGTAAATGCCAAAATTGTGGATTCAATGTAAAATTTTGGTACTTGCTCGATATGGATTTCTGTGTGGTTTTGGTTTCTACATAATGTTTTCCTCTTTTATAAGTGCGACATTTGAGTTGTCATTAGTGGTTAAAGGAGTGTTTGAATCGAACCATTCCTCCTTTAGTTACAGGAATGAGGTGCCTAAAAATAATATTGTATGGTAATAAGTCTTTGATGTTAAATTATACTTGAATTAAATTTTTAATTTTGAACCCTATGATTCAACTTGCCTTCCCATGAGAAGACTAGTACAATCGATACAAAGCGTTGTATTCATTGTTCTTCTATTAGATAATTGAGACTTGTTTGATAAGAGGTATTAATGATCTCATTTTTTTTAGCTCAATCCAAGTTGATTGTCCTAAAGATGTTTATTTCATAAGTAAAAGATTTATCAAAAATTTTGGAAACATGTGGAGGACAATTTAGTCTTATTGATGAAGTTGTATAAATATGTTCTCCTTAAGTATTGTTCTAACAGAACTTGAATACTATCTGTTTGCATGCATGTGTTATACATATCCGGTGTTGTGTGATTAATTTTCATGCACGTGTGAACACACACACATATAAAGAGGAAAAGTGGAAAATAAATATAGTGATAGTTAACATATTACCTATTCTAATACAGACTCAATAAGAAGTGATTCAAATACCTTTCTCTCTCTCTTTGGAAAAATTTAAGGTCGGTATTTATTATTGCTTGTACAAAGTGACTAGAGCTTAAGGTTATTGTTAGGACTTTTGTTAATTAGTGGAAACTATAAGAAAATTGGATTACCGCTTTGTTGAGTGACCTTAATGGATTATAGGAATTCTAATAATAGTTTAGTGTTACTTGGTCAATGTTGTTACTTTTTGATCCCTAGTCATGGTTCCCTAGATTTTTTTGTCTCTTGGGTTCATATGCCATGTCGAATACCAATGATGTAACTATGTATAGTTTTTTTTTAAAAAAGGAGTAATGGTAAGCTTTTCTCATGAGGTAAAAATGTTGTGTTGTGAACCCTTCTTCGATATAGTAACAATGTAATTTTTAAAAACATTTTAAGAAGGGTGGGTAATCCTTTTAAAAGTTCTTTATGAGTGAATTAATATAGATGTGACCTACTTGATAAAAATCAATTATATAAGTGATCAAAGAGGGAATTATCCCTTGTAAAGTAAAATTATATACCTTGTCATCCCTAGCTAAACTAATGAACATTATCTGTTTTGGTGAATTCTTAAACAATCATGAGCTGAATTCAATGGAGATATTTTAAAAGATAATAAGATTTAATATGTAGGAGGAAATAGTTTATAAACCATGCAATCTATCTCTCCTTCATTTGTAAGGTAAATTGTCTTCTTTTGTAAAACTCATCTAGTGAAGCCTAAGTGAAACCTTTAATCATTCTGGATAAATTCTCAAGCTTCAATAAACTCCTGGCTTATAAGTGGTTTTTTCTTTGATCCATTCTTGAAATAGAGCATTCCTTTCTTGATATTGTTAAATGTTATCTTACTATTGTAATGGGCAGTCTTAGCATGCTCAGTTCTCACGAACTGACTAAAGTTAATACTTGTGTAGATGGCTTGTGCGTGTTGATAAAGGAAAGATTTTTGAAGGTTTCATCGGGTTGATTTATGAAGTTTCTTGATCAAATGTCAAATGTGTTGTGAATCTTGTAATGGTGCTTGTAAAGGAGTTTAGAAGGCCTCTTGCCTTGGATTATTGATAATTGTGAAATAAAGTTGTCTTGTCCTTTTGTAGCGAAACTTGTAATTTGTGAGGAAAGGAACTCGATCATCTCCTTGTTTGTGTACTCTCCTTATGATATTATTTCAGTCATAACAATGTTGTAACATGGCTTGACCAAATTGTTATCTTTTTATTCTCAGCTAAAGTTCTTTTGAATCTTGTGATACCTTTTGTTTGTGTGTCATGTTGAATAGAAATGTTATAACCGTGTTTAGCCCTCTCATTTGACAATGGTGGTTTCTTCTCTCATTTAATAAAATTTTCATGTTTAATAACCCCCCATCCCCATGGTCTTGGCACTAGTGGAATTCTTTTTATATTTTAGTGAGTGGCAATCCTTCTTCTAAGTTAATCAAAAATAAAATAACAATGAAATTGGGTTTCTTGGTAATAAATTTAAGAATTTTAAATTGGAAAGAAAGGAGTTTTTTTTTCTACCAGTGTAAAGAAACCTACCCTCGTTAACCCTAACTATGGATTAAAATTTATCCTCTTTTTCGTGAAACGTTAATTATTTCTAAAAGTATTATTCCTTGTTGTCTTTTCGGGACATAGTCATATCTTAGTTAGTAGGGAGTTTGATTAAGGATACTCTAAGACTTATATTCTTCTTTGGGGACCCCATGTGTTTCCTTTGTCGTACTTAATCAAGAGATTATTAAATGAAGCTTTTACCCAAATCTAGTTGAACTCTTAAGTCTCGTTAAAAGGCTGGTTAATAAATAAATAGATCATAATGAAATAAATTGACCTTCTCTCTCTAACCGTTTCCTTAGTACTTTGTAACCATTCTTAAAGTAATGATAAAATTTTGATCCTTTCTCAAAGGGGTTTTTCATTCCGAACCTAAACCGGTACCTCCATCAATTGGAGCTTTCACTCGTCTCCTTTTTCCAATAGAGGTTAAAACGAGGATTTTGTAGCTTATGGTTGTTTAGATAACCTTGCGGGATTTGTTTCACCCCACCCCCTTGTAGTGTTAATCTAATAACTAATTAAACAAACATTTGTCAAAGTAAAGGTGATCCTCTTTCGGTAATTTTTATCTAAGCCTTATGTCTCTAGTATAAAAGAAAAGAAATCTAGCCCTATAAGGAGAATTGTATGAATCATAACATGAATCTTCTAGACCGCAAATTCAGGTCTTGAAAGACTGTTTTAGTGAATACTTAACCTTAAAGGATTTTTCCGTGGAGTGTCCTGAACTGTAACTAGGTATTATGGGTTGGTATTTTTACGGTGTCTTGTCTAAGACAAAAGTGAACTATCCTTGATGGGTGTTGAGTGTTTCCTTGTTGCCCTTGTGCTCATTGTTGTGTCAAGTTTTTCAAGGAGCTAGTTGTAGCCATTGTGACCACTTATTGTGCCGTGCTATGTTCCAAACAAGTCAAAAAAAATTATCATGTATTTTGCTATGTGGTCTTGTGTGTCTGAAATAGTGGGTGTTACACTTGGTATTAGAGTAGAGGTTCATTCTCTCGAACCTCCGGGATAGATTGGAGTTGCGTGTTGGTGGTCGATATATGAAGACTAATGTGATTTAAGCATAATGTGAACTATGTCGTAATTGTGATATTATTTGCGCACATGTTGTGTATGTCACTTAGTGTGGAATTGTTAGGATGTTGATGTGTTAAGATGAGAGTATTCTCTCTCCTTTTCAGAATTCTACGTGAATTTGAGTGTGAAAAATATTTTGTTGTGTGTGTGGAAAAAATGTGATTATTGATTCGAGTGTTGGATCCTTTCGGCATTTGTGATGTGTGGGTGTGCCAATATGTTATATGACTAGGTTGATTGTAGTGGATTGGATTTCTTAATAATGTCATTATCATTTGTGTAGAAATGTGTGTATTTCCACATTATATGGCGATGGACTCGTATGTTGATTCTGTGTTCATCATAATTGTAGTTCATGTGATATGTAATGATTAATGTCATAAATTGGGACATATATTGAGCATATGATCCCTATCGCATGCTGATTGCACTTTGGGTGTAGCATGTGGTGATGTGATATGTTGTAATCAGGATCAGTAACATATCTGAAATACCCTGTATATGTACCTTGCGAAGGTGCTATGATTAATGTGTGTGAACCACCATTGTGTTAGTGATGTAGTGACATGTTATGTTGTGAACCTTATGCTAACCGATGTTGAGGGAAATCGGTAAGAGTGTATGTTTGGAGTGAGGGGATGGGTATCATGCGCCAGTAACTCGGGCTGACCTTAGGCTCAGTAGATGACGACCTATGCCCCTTCTCTCTCTCCTTGTGGTTGTTGTATGGACGCAACCTAAGTATAGCTATGACTGTGTTTAGCCTTGTCGAAGTGGTGGCAAGATGATTCAGATAGAGATGATCATAGTTGTACTATTGTTATGTTTTTTTTTAATGAGCTGAGGCTCGATGTTCCGAAAAGCCAAAGAACTTGTTGAGTACCCCTTCGTGGCCAAATAAGGCCACACAGGTCCTCATGCGGCATTAACTCCACCTTGCATGCATTATAATTGAAAACTTGAAAGCAAATACTAATGGTAAGGCACAAGAACCATAAAACAAATGAATTATTTTCTTATTTTTGACGAAATGTATAGTTAGAAGTGTTGTGTAAGGAAGAACACATGTAAAAGGTAGAACACACGAGAAAAATGTCAACCATCATTATGCTTTGAAAGGCTTGAAATCTGGGAAAGCCCCTAACCTGCTGACACGGAGGGAGACTGCGAGGGCTAGGATGGAGCGGTCGACGATGGATGGACAACAGAGCCATCGATTGTGCCTGGTAGAAACTGGTAAATCTTCCGGACATAAGTGATGGATTGCTTGGAAAATGGAAAACCATGAGTGATGTTGGAAGGAGGAGGAGGCATTCCCGGAGGCGAAAATGGTGTACTCGTGAGTGGAGGTGGACATACCTCTGGTGTTAGCAAGAAAGGGTAAGAATGGCCGCCTCCCTGGAAGACAGTACGCTTCAGTCGAAGAAACAATAAAAAATGCCTTGCCTAGGGCTCCGGGAAGGGATTTCCAGATTATAATGTTGAATGTTGATACAACCAGTGCGTTTTGTTCATTTCTATGGGCGTGGATGGTTGTAGCTAGAAAGCCCCTTTCACTTTGTCTGCTGAGTCTGGTAGAGGTTGGAGACTGAGGGAGTGGAGGAAGCCATCAGCAGCGCAGCTAAGATTTAAACAAAAGGGTAAAAAAAAAATTCATCCTCTTCCTCTTTACATTGTACAGTGGCTGAATTTGGATTGTTTATGTTTCTTAGGTTTGTATGAACTGACCTTTTTTAGTTGCTCATACAAAGACTGTTCCTAAATCCCGATGACCTGTTTTGGTCGGTTGTGGACATTTATCTCATTTCACAGTTCTGACTGTTATATCGCTGTATTAGAGGTCTAGAAACTCAAGATTTCTCCTATTTGTGGAGTATACAAGTATTGGGAGGTATGTAAAATGATTACAATGGAATAAGGGAGGTTTCCATCCATAAACAATGAGATATTTTTTGTTTGAATGTCTTTTATCTCTGACTTTCACACATAGTCCTGAAGAAGCTTGTTTTCCTTGCATTTTCTTCTTAGTTTTTCTTTATTGACATATGTGGAATTGCCTAATGGGACTTGAAAGGTGGTTGTCAGGGTTCTAAGAGATGTTTGGAGGCATTAGAAGGTAGAACACCGATAAATCATTTAAAGAACCCCTGCTCATTGTCCTGTGATAGTCTTGAAACCCTCAGCTATGGTTTAGAAACCTAAAATTTGAACTGTGTGTGCTCAGGCTTGTGTCAAAGGAGGAACATAGTCTAACAGTCATGGAGAATGTGTTAAAAACCTTAAGCCAAGTTTTCTTGAATGTAATATGTTAAGCCCAATCACCATGCATTGTCAAAGTTCTTGAAACAACTTATTTGTTTAAGGCGAGTAGTGAGAATTCTTATATCGTTGGTATTATAGACATGTGATAAATTTCTAGCCCTGTGTTGGATGGTGTTGATGGTGAGAGCGAGTACAATATCAGAGTGGCTTGAAAACTTAAAAATTATATTCCTTTCTTGATCCTAAAGACCTAAAAATCAATCAAGAACTCCTTGAAACAACAGTTTATTGTACCATGGCCCAAGAGTATGCTGGCAGAGGTGAACTAAGTGGGTTGAAAATCTATCATTGTCGTGAGCTTTTCTTATGTAGGCTATAATTACGATGTTGCAGGAAAAGATATTAAAAAATGATATTATTTGTCAAACAATTTTCATGTGTTGTGTATGCTTGTACATTTAACATACATATCAAACAGGACACCTACAACTACAACATCTGACAAAAACACTTCCTATTATAAGGTGACCCGATCAGATAGGACACCTGTTGGTTACGTTTGGTGAAACAGTGTCAATGTTGGGCTGGCCACAGTTTTTTTCCTTTTTCCCTGTGGTTGCTTTCAGAGGGAGTCACTGCAGTTGACAAGGCTATATTTTATTGAACATTGTACGTGCCCTGTTGTGAGTCTACCATTTTGGCAGAAGCTGGGAGGATGGTTCTAAAGGTTGTGGTGTGTGTCTTTACACTTGTGCATTTGGGAGGTGCTCTTAACAATCTACTCTTTTCTAATTTCTTTCCATTGACTACATAGCAGCTCTGATGATCTTTAGACCTGCCCCTTCTGTCTCCCATTGTTCTCTCTACTTTAGAAATAATAATATATGTTTAGATATATAAACAACCGAGTGTTTGAATAGATTCTGATATTGCAGATACAAGCAACTCTTGCTCTAGCTAATATAGATCTCAAAAAATAGCCAGACCCCAGGACAGACAAATATAAATATAAATATATATGTATAGTCCATCCCAAGAACTCTGTGCATAGTTATGTGGGTGTATGGTTTATGTATGTATATATGTCCGAAGAGCCTTATATACTATCGAATGTGATGAGATCTCATGAAAAAAAGACAGCTCTATAGAGTGTATATAGTGTGTGTCTGCAACACTGTGTGAAAATAGCTGAGAAGTCCATTATAGGTTATTTATAGAAGATGGGTATAAGTGAAAAGAGTCTTGTTATATTTTTCATAGCTCTTACTTTCTAAGTAATTGAAACTTTTTTTAATGTACGTTTGTCATCATGTCAAGCTTATTGATGTGAAAAACTGTCTGAGCATATTTCATACTTCGCTTTTTTTTGGATTTATCTAGGTTTGCTATCATAAAGCTACCCGTCAGGCAGAAATATATTCACAATCAAAGTGTTTTTGTTAATTTGCACAATTCTCTGCGGAAATGTTGAAACCGATTTCTTATTATAACTCCCCTTGCATTAAATTGAATAAAAGATGAAAACAAGTAAATGTGCTACCTTGACTCTCTTACACCTCCAACAGGTTTAATAATTTTTTTTCTTAGATGATGGGAAATCACCAAATAGATATTTACTCTCAACTCTTTGAAAAATGAAACTAAGGAAGTGCAGAATCATGATATTTCTGATTTATTATAACAATTTTCTAATGTATTCTTGGTGGCAGAAGGTAAGTTTCTGAGTGAAGTTACTGGAAACAAGAAAATTGCTTTCCATTTTCATCATTGGGAATTTGTGCGCTGCAAATATCTATTGTTTATGTTTCTTGGGTCTATTTGAACTTTGCTTGTAAATGTTTTTTATATCATTTTGTGTGTATCCTTCACTCTTCATACAAGGGTCCTTAGTAGATCATCTATAGCTTACTTCCATAGTATATGAATCAATACAAAGTCAAGTCTCATTTCTCAAAGTATTGGAAATTTATTTTCATGTTCGTGAAATATTTCAAGTTGTTTGGGTATTAAATTTCAATAAGTATGTAATGTATGAGTATTGAATTTCAGTTATTATGCAAATGCTTTTTTAAAGGCTATCTATACACTATTTTCCTTTTGCCATGGAGAATTCCATAATAGATCGTGTAGAGAATTGGTTATTGAATATGTTTTCTTTTTTCATTATTTCCGTTTACATTTTCATAGATTCTTCTTGGTGTGGTTGAAGTTGTCTATCTACAAATATGTTATTGTTGTATGTGTTGTAAAGAAAACTAATTTCTGCTTTCGGTATTCAGCCATGGCATAGAGGGGCAAGTGCCTTCGCCATTGGCAAGATTCGGTGTGTCTTTGAGGGTTTTAGCCCCAGGGAAGCCTCATCGAAATGCCCTTTGTTGGGAATTTTACTACTCATTGGAAAGGTTTTTAGAGATGCTGCCAAAAACAGACATCACCCAAATATTTTCTTGGATTCCTTGTTTGTGCTCTGTAACCAAAAACTATGTGTTTTATTTCCATTTCCAGCATAGTACTTAATGAGGTTCAAATAACATCTATGCATTTTGTCTTTTTGTGATTTTATTGTTCTTTGTTGCTTGTGGGTTTTCAGCAATGAAGACTCGCATGATACTGATTGTTGTTCCTCCACGGTGTGACAATCACCACTTCGCACTTGGAGTGGGAAGATTCTTTCAACCGGAAAAAGTTTTGTTGTTAATGTGCTCCACCGTAGGCAACCAAAGCCTGCAAAACCTATGATCACCGAGCTGGTTAGAGACCTTATCATGTTGCATCCTTCCCCCTCTCGTATCTTTCCAAGTTTCGTATGCGGGCTTCAACTCAAGGGGGTTTGGACTTGTATATGATCGTCCCAAGATGCCGTGAAATATGAACTCGATCACAAATCGAAAAAGATGGGCATAACTGCAAAGACAATACATGCTGGAGGGAAAAAATCACATGGCGCAAAAAAAATTGCTAATGTCACCAAGGGAAAAAAATGAGAAGCCAAGAAAAAATGAAATACTTTAAGGACGTACTCTGTTAAACTTATGTACATAAGTGTACTTTAGGTAGCTATATGGTACAAACATCTACTATGTTCTCTTTTAGTTCCTCATTCGAAATAACAGTATGTTATGTTTTTGATAGCTCTTGTTCACCGGTCACGAAAATCGATAAGGGTTTTTATCGTAAATCTATGGTCCTAGACTTCTATACACTTCAAATCATGTTTTGGAGAAATCGAATATGAATCTGCCTTTTGTATTGTTCATCAATCTCAAAATACAAAGAATGTTGGGTTCTACTTCTAACAAGGTTTCAACTTCCTTTTGTTTTTTGTATTGAGGAATTTCCCTTGTTTTTGGGAAAGAAAAGGTGCATATCGTTTTAAAAATAAGCTAATGCTCAGATTATGACAACAGTATTGCCCATAACTGGCAGCTCTTGCCTGTTGCACTTTCTTGTAAGCTCCCAAAAACTGTACGTGAAAAAATGCATATGTATACACCATAGTGAAAACAAATGCCGAGAAATAGAATCAGTTTTCAAAAATATGACTGGCTAGGACCTGATGCCAGCTAGTAAGTTGAGTAGACTTCCATAAGAAATGCCACAATAGGCTGTTGGGGAAATATATATGGCGCCATAGTTTAATGGTGGTTAGTAAGCTATGTAACATAGAATATGCATTGCGTACATCCTATACTCAAGTAAATAAGTTGAGAAATGAGAGCAAGCAGATGAGACTTAATTCCTATAAAATAGAATGAAATATTTAAATAAATATCCCTCGTATCATTTAATAATATGCATTCTGAACTTACCAAAATGTCTAGTTTTGTATATCAATTGCATATAAATATCTACTACAACAGGTGTTCTGTTTGCATTTGGTATTTATTTAGAATTTGTGAAACTGGAGGCACCTTAAGATGAATACTACAGAACATGAAAAAACTGCTTGGCTAGAGAGAAGAGATGTGTGTAAACATCAAAGAACGGCAGAATAAGAGGTGCTTTCCTGGAAACAACGCTCTGAGGGAATTAGTTAGTGATGCCTGAAGAATATGCATGTTCAGCCTGTTCTTCTGTAGCACTGTGAGGTTTTTTACAATAGAATCCTCAATTAGTTGTCATTTTTAAATTTTTCCACTACTCATAATTTGGCATTATCCTAATGTTTAAAAGAAAATATTGAAAATTGCCAGTGAAAAAACAATTTTCTATTATTAGAATCAACAAGTATTCTTGTGCCTGTGCAGACATACCCAGCTTCATAGGGTTAGGCCTATTTTTCAATGGTAAAACTAGCTGTAAGACTGGTTTTCAAGTAATAAAATAAAAATCTTTCGTATCTTTGTTATTATTAATTATTATTACAAATTGGTGAGGCAAATCATGAAAAAGACCTTAAGGCTTTTCAAGATGAACATTAAATTCACAACCAGCAACTATTCCGTGAAATGATAGATCATTATGACATTTTGTCTAATGATTCAACTTGTTTCCTGTACACTTCTGCAATTGACAATTATGTGTATCAACGCGAGTCATCTCAATCTTAAAATCTTCAACTTGCAGGACGTCTTACCTGCTACCTTGGAGTGATACAGGGCACCACATACAGTAATGATACTGATTTAGCTAGGGCAATCGGGATCTGGTTTCTTTTCAGCTTCATTTGTTGTACAGTTAACTAGGAGAGGGAAACTTGCACTCATAATGAAAGGGGTAATGTACAGCTGATCAGAACATGGTTCATAGCTCTGTGGAAAACTCTTTAATTGTAGATCCAATCCAGTATTACAGCGATGAATACCTGGATAGACATATTTACTAAATATGAAAAATATTCAGGAGTGAAGCCAAACTCAACGACCTCTGTCAGCATCCTTCCAGTATGTGACAAAATGAACATAGAAATCAATCAAACAAATTGGTGGAAACAATTTTGTCAGGTTACAATGGTCATCTTGAAGAAACTTCATTTTTTGTTTACGAATTGTGGTCTCTGGACTGCAATCAATTCTGAGTGTGCTGTAATTTGGCTTGCTATTTGAGCCATAGAGACTTCAAAAAAATCATATGATAAGTGTGAAAGGCTTATGGCGGTGCAAATCTTGGAGACTACAAATTAGATTGCAGCATGTACGCAAATTGTTTGACAAAATGTCTAAGCGACCTGTGATTTCATTGATTGCGAACATTGTTAATTGGGCTCTAAATTGCTTGTTGATAATGCACTAAATTTTTTTATAAATGTTAACGGTGGGTTCAAATTCAGACTCATTATCCATTGTCAGCGACTCAGCATCCTCCGTCCCTATGCGAAACATGGACCTCTGTCGCGGGATAATCTATGTTCAAGGCAAATGATGTGGAAGTCGACTTTGAGGCAAATTTTGAGAGGGTTTTTGAAAAATGTGTTTTTCCCCATTTTCGTTTGAGAATGAAAAACAAAAAAAAAAAATCTTCTTCATTTTACGCCGTGTTTGAGATGCCAGAATGTTGTCGTCCTTGGAGGATCGCGGGGATCTCCTTTTCTTTTTCTAGAGGATAGGGATTATTTATCAACCCCATTGATTTTTTAGAAAGAGATTTCAATAAAACAAAAAAAAATACAACCAAAATTTTGGAGGTAAACTATAAAAAGATTCCAACTACATGCAGGCTCCACATGCCAAAATCTCTTAAGCACGTGTTGCATACTCTTAAGGCATCCCGTACTCCAGATGCTGCCTCCAATTTTATGTTAAGGTGAGATTCTAAATCTAGCTTTACCTAAATTAAGGTGAGATTCTAGTTTGGATGGGAGGAGGTCAAGTCATAAAAGCAAATGGGCTTTTCAAACCAAATACCCAAATTCAAATTCCAGGGAACCTGATAAAGTGTTAAAATTAGGTGAAATGCCACATTCAAAACACTAAATGTAGCATACCTAACAGACAAGTATGGGTGAATTTGACATGAGAGATAGCTCTTGCCCATGGAAACTAAGATTAATGTCACCCCAAAAGAAAGAATCTACTAAATCAAAAAAACAAGAAGTTTTGTAATGTAATGCGGCTAGATGAATAATGAGGCAAGGTGCAAGGCTTAAATCTGTTTAAAGAAGATGTATCTATCGGTCAAGGCATCAAATCCAAAGCTTACCTTGTGAGTATTTACCAATTAAATAGATATTTGCTAAAATAAAATCTAAAATGTAGAGAGCTGATGAAATGATTTGATTCTATTAAGGTTCACCCGACCAAAAAATTCTTTCTTAAATTATAACTGTATTTCTATTAGCCGAATTTAATCATGAATTTTATCTCTATTTTTTTAGCGATCGATTTTATACTCGACGAGTTCGAACACAAATTCCTATGCATACTTTTTACTTTCCTGCAAAAGAATATTTAGAAGAAGATTGCCCACTTTCCAAATTCTTTTCACGGAGTTCACTTTTGGTTTCATACCATACTGAGTTAATTTTACAGACCCTGAGAATTTTGTGGTTTGCTGTAATTTTGTATTGTTCAAGAAATCTCGAGTAGCTTCATTTTAGTCAAGATCTTAATGCATTATGTCCCACAAATTGCAGTTTAAAAAAAAAAAAAAACCCTTATGGCACTATATCATTTATAAAATTATTCATCTACATAAACCTTTTTATCTTTCTTGCACTTTCTTTTTTCGTTCCGCACAAACCTGTCGAAGCAAATAATTGTTTCACTGGGATAAATGTAACCATTAAGGTTTGTTTTTATTTTGGTTTTCACCAAATTTATAAATATTGTGGTGCGGACTTGCTCATTTGTGTAGATGTGCATTTTGTGTTAAACAACAATCTTCATCATGCCCACATTTGAAAATGGTGGGATCTCCATGTTGATTGAGGGGAGTGCAAATGCAGAACCAATAGTCCAACTTCTCAACATTTGTCCCCTTCAATCTGCGTTGAACACCGAGCTCCAACATCACGTGCATCTCTCCGATGGTGTACACTTTCAAATAGCTCTTTTGCCCTCAAAATTTGCATGCCAAATTTCAAATGCTCGGTTACAAGACATAACCATTGTTCGCCTGTGCAAAACCCTTTGCAGAATGATAAAACATGAATTGTAAGCACCCATTTTCCTTTGTGCCTGTATGCTCCACTTTCGTTTCTTTTATATGCACTAAATTTTTGTCCCTTTTTACTTTCATCCTTTGCAGGACTGTTCTTGTCTCCGACCTGGAAGTTGTGATACAAACACATCCACAAATTGGTACTCCCACTCCTCTTCCTACCAGTGTCATTCGTGGAAAGAAATCAAATGATGATGCACACCATGGAGCCGTCGGAAGTTTGGTCCCACAAACACCTCCCCAGAAGAAAATTGGCCTGCCTAACAGTTCAAGAATGCCTCTAAAAATAAGTGCACTGAATACAACCATGCGTACATGGTCTATTGAAGGTCATGCCCTTGGGAAAACAACACTAAGGGAGTATGCTAATGCAAATGGCTCCGGCTCTTATTTCGGCTTTGATTTTGTGGATTGTGAAGGTGGGGAAATACGCATTACATGCTTCAACGAAATTGCAGCAATGTTTTTTGGACAAATTGAGGCTGGAAACTTATACACCATCACGAATGGAAGGATAGGGAATGCAAAACCAGGTTACAACCACCTTAACAATGAATTTGAGATATTCCTACAAGCTTCTTCCACTATCTCTCCGTTGCTTGTCGATAATGCCACAATTCCTTTGCATAAATTTCACTTCACAGGAATCAAAGATATACCTGCAAAACCTGTTGGTTCCTTCATTGACGTTATTGGCATTGTTTTGGCAATCTCTCCTTGCTCCACTATCCGTAGACGAGATAACAGTGAAACTAAACGAAGAAGCTTGCAATTGAAGGACATCTCAGGATTTAGTGTTACTGTAACTTTATGGGGCCAGCATTTACATGATCTTTCTCAAGAACTTGAGGAGTTCCTTTCTATTCTACAACTCCCAGTATTGGCTTTGAAGGCGGCACATCTTTCAAGTTTCAATGGCGCTTCCATAGAAACTGTCTCCAGCACAAAATGGTTTATTGATCCTCAAATTCCTGAAACTAAAACACTGCACGACTAGGTTGCCTATGAAAATTACACTGTTGAAACTCCTTCTGTAACAAACAAATTTCTAGGTCCTCCTCAAAGCTTAAAACTTGTGGCAACAATTGCAGAAATACTTCAAATGGGCAATACAGAGAGCAATGAATGGGCTACACTTAAAGCTATAATTGTAGACATCGCAATGGATAACTTCTTCTACATGGCTTGCCCCCTTGCAAACGGTGACAAACAGTGCCAAAAGAAAGTGAAACCAGCAAACAATGGCTCATGGTTTTGTGCAAGTTGTAAGTCTCATGTGCGTCAATGTGATTACAGGTATGCTCTCCGTATAAACTTGCAAGATGACTCTGGAGAGCTACAATCGGTTACTACATTTGACACAGCTGCTGAAGAAATCATGGGTGTCGCAGCGGTGGACCTCCAGCTGTTGTGCATAGATGACGAGGCAACAATGGAAATTACAAATCAGATAATTGGCCATGAATACAAATTCACTCTATCCATGAAAAAAGAAACTTTTCATGGAAATACATAACTGAAATGTGTTATACTTGATTCCCTTAAATTGGATGAATCGAAATTCATTGATTGACTTGGCCTCTCCTGGACACCATAACACTTTCCTATATTTTAGTTTCTTCAATTTTTGCTCATATCTCCCCTGTAATATGGTTTTGTCTACAGATACATTTGTAATATGCTTTTGTCCACATGTTATAATGGACTATAACTCTCCAAGTTTTCCATTTAATGGTTGTTACTACTGGTTTGCATGCGCATCTATATCAAAGAAAACCTTTTTGTACTTGAAAAAAATGTATGGTCCAATGTCTATATATATATATATATATATATATATATATATATAGTTTTTGCTAACATTATGGAACGCTTTATTCATTTCTTTACTTTTTGTCTATATTTCGCATGAATTTTTTTATTCTTTCTAGCTTGTTCCTTCTTAGTACCTATGTAAAAAAAAATGAAGCCATATCTATATGTTTTTTCCTAATCAAAATCTCCATACACACCCTTCTAATTCTTCCTTTGCTTCCTTAAAAATATATGCAACAACAAATCATTTTGCCTTTGTTTTATTGCCTTTAGCTACCAAAATATAAAACATTTACAGCGAGCTAGGCATTTACAAATGGTTTTTGCATTCATTTCCCCTTATGCACATACAAAATGTAGCACTCTTTTAATCTTCTCTTATGCCACCTTTATTTTGTGATTTTCGTAGATTGTTTTATGCACAATGCCTACCCCAGAGCAAAGACAAAGAAGGAGAGATATTTATGCCTTGCACAAAGAAGAAATCAATGCTTCCCAATGTGAGCGCTATCGCTAACTCCAGCAAATGCCTTCAAGTTCTACCCCCTTCCAAACTAGTCGCCACCCCCCTTTCATGACTTCCCTTGCTACTTTCCCCTCCACATCGCACAATTCTCCTTTTCCTCTTTGCATTAACCACACCGCTTGTGTCGAACCTTGTCTTCATCATGCGTGCAACATCAAACTGTAACCCTCTCCATCGCTACACTATCCTCCATTTTCACATTCTTCTGACCATCCGTCCCCTTCCACCCAAACTCTTTGCGGTAATCACACCCAGGATTCCACCTTCCCTGTGCCGCTCCACAAAACAAACACTTCAGTGCCTTCTTGGGCGGATGCCCAACGCAGATTCCATCGAAGACTAGATCTTTTGTCGCAAATCCACACCTGCTCCATTTTTCTTGAGAACTACCCAAGCATACATACTACTTTCCATGAAGGAAAAAATGCATGCATTATATTCAAGTCCGAAAGAAATGGACACCGCTTCTCCTCTTGGAACAATATGGATCCTGGCATTCAACCTTGCGTTCTCAAATCTTTAACCCAGGTCGAAGAAATGTTGATTGCTTGCATTAATCCTGTTTTGCAAGTCACACAAATGCGTGGGGGACAATATAAATATTCAGGTCACACAATAAGTTTCCCACAAAACATTTCTTCCATTGCCAAATACCTTCCTCGTCGGCTAGGATATTTGGATCTCTTGTTGATTCAAAAATGTTAGTCAACAAACAAAATACGACTTCCATGTTAGCAAGTCCCGTGTTTGGAAAGCGCTTCAATATAAAATTATCCATGACCCCTACTATAAGGATGTTCTTATTGACACTGAGGCTCTTTCTTCTCTCCCGTTAGAACCAACAAACATATCCTCCTCCCTTAACTCTATTCTTATAGACCTTCGAGCCTCTCACTTCTCTGAAGCATAGGATAATGACAACCCTCCTTCCAACCCCTACAACTATCCTGAGGAGTCGTCCTCTTTTGTTCCTTCACACCCAAACACTGGCACTGAAGAGGAGTTGATCGAATAGTACCTGCTTTCAAATGGTCGGGCTGCACCTTGCACCTTGGCTTGGCCTGAAGTCAGAAATTCACCGATAAATGAATACACCACTGAGGGCCTTTTCTCAATGGCTTTTCCAACTTTGTTTCCAACTAGTGCAGCATTGTTTAAACAAACTCACATGAAGGATGTTCAAATGCATGAATATGCCCTCCACCTTATGCGCTACCATGATGATCGTTTCGGATCGCACCCGTGTTCCGGTATTTTTTACTTAACCTTATTATGAGACATAGGAGCCAATCTACAGCTGCAGTTTTCATGAGGTTAAACCTCGAACATGGTGTCCCCCCTACTATAGGCCAACTACGGCAACGTCTACATGATTTCCCTGATGATTTCCTTCCACAGAGTTTAATGAGATTCGAACCAACCAACGCGAGGGACACGAAAATTTTGGTCAAAGAGCAGAGGGGAGGTCTCGGACATGATTGAGCAATTAGGGGCACCTACACTCTTCTTCACTCTTAGTGCAACGAGACACAAAATGGCCAGACCTGCATAGCACCATGCCAGGTTTTTCTCCTGCTGAGGCCCGTGCCGCACAACAATGGAGGACCCAAAACATTGTTAGCCACCCGCATCGTGTCGCTGCTTACTTACATTAGAGATTCACAATATTCCATGAAGAAGTGTTAGAAAAACATCTTCAAGCCAAGGACTACTGGTACAGGTAAATTTCTTCATTGGTCTCTACTTTTTTGTTGCTTAAATACATAACGTTTAACATTCCTTTACCATAGGTATGAATGGCAACATAGAGGTTCCACACATGTTCATGGTTTCTTGTGGCTTGGAAATGCTCCCGACGTTGATCGCATCGACTGGTCAAATAATGAATCTGTGGACAAAGCAAGACAATTCTTTGATACCTATATATCTGCATGGAATATGCGCCCTCCTTCCATCCACTCGGAATTTGTTCACAGGAATATCCAGGATGACCCTTGCCTTTTAGTTTCGTCTCAGATCCTTGCAATTTCGCCACTACAGGATTTGCAGGAGTTGATAAATCGAGTGCAACTCCAAACAAAGTGTTCCGAAAATACTTGCCTCCGAAAAAAAAATAGCTTCCTCCAATGCCGATACAATGCACCTTGGGAGAATAGACCCTTTTCTCTTTTGTTTGTTGATGAGACTGCTTTAGTTAAATACCTCCCTTCAAGGAATGATGATAGATTGAACACACATAATCCAACAATGTTATCCATATGGAGAGCCAATATCGATTGTCAACCTATGTTATCTCGCCATGCTGTCCTCAAATACATTACTAAGTATGCTTCCAAAGCAGAGCAAAGGTCAGAAACATACCACCAAATGCTTTCTAGATTGTCGTCAAATTTAGATCCTGATCAGCCAGCACATTTAGCCATAAAGAAAATGTTAACTGAGAGTGTGGTTGAACATGACATTAGCGCACAAGAAACATGCCACATGCTCCTCAAATTGCCACTTGTAATGTGTAGTCGCACTTTTGTATCGCTCAATGTAGGCAGAAAAATCTTAAGAAAATTAGTTGAAGCAGAATGTGAGGATGCAGAAACATCCCTCCTTTTAGATGCATATAAGGTCCGACCTTCAAACATGGAAAGCCTTCCACTCATTGAAGTTGCACGCGATTGGAGTTACAACAAACACCGCAAACACAATAGATGGAAGAGTCATCCCGTGCTGTTGTTCGAGTGTTCCCTAAGTTTCAATGCATTCCACCTAAGGATTCCCCTCTTTTGAACTTTTTGTTGGTCAGAACTCCTTCTATACAAACCTTTTCACAACATTTCTACTAATATTGGTTCGACACCTCAAGAAACCATTTCTACATGGAGCTTGTTCAAATACAATTATCAGCCCTGGCATATTAGACGGCATGAGTCAAATCCATCACCCACCTCCAGCAGTGACATCGACTTAGAGGGCGAGCCCCCTGCCTGTTCAACAGCAACTGCATGATTGGCAAGTTTTGGCTCGATGCCGCCCGGGGAACACTTCATTCCTTGACAGCATGCAATTGTTGGGCCTTCGTGAATTTGACACCCTTCACAATTGGAGTGCACACCGAGTTCCTATTGCTCTACAATCTCTTGGTGCCACTTTTATCGAAGACAAAAAGGCAGAGTATATTTCTTCTTCCCTCATGGACAGATTGCACCCTCCAGCTTCAGGTTTATCTCCAGAACAACAACAAGCTTTCAACATAGTTACTCAACACTTCGCTCAAAAAACCAACCTACCTCCACTGAGGCTTATTATACAAGGGACTGCTGGTATGGGAAAATCATTCCTCATTAACATTTTAAAGTCTTCATTTGCTTCTTCATCCAATGAAGGCCTTTCATCTCTCCTTCTGCTTGCCCCAACAGGGTTGTTGCTTTCAACATTTCAGGTTCAACAATTCACGCAAGCCTCCAATTCCCATTAAAGAACTCAAACCCTTAGAGGCCAAGCTTTATCGTCTCTTCAAGACTCCCTCAAACACATCGAGTACATTCTGATTCATGAGATGAGTTTCATCGGGCCAAAATTACTTTCCAGAATCGACTACCGTCTTAGGGAGGCTTTCCCACACTTCAATAATTCTACATTTGGAGCGAGATCTATGATCCTTGTTGGAGACCTCGGTCAACTTCCTCTAGTTATGGACATTCCTCTTTATGCCAACAAGTCTTACGGAGCTAGCCTTTGGCGAGAATTCAACATATCTGTCTGCCTTCATTCAATTTTCTGACAACAAGGCTCAGATCCAAAGACACGAGACATCATTCTATAACTTGCTGCTTAACATTCGTAATGCGATGCCTCTGGTGCAGGATTGGGAAACTCTTATGTCAAGATCCGTTTCCTCCCTTTCCGAACAAGAAAACATTGATTTTAAAGATGCGCCTCATCTTTTCACTCAAAATAACCTTGTGGACTCGCACAACCTTGTTATGTTGAAATCCCTTAACTCTCCTATTGCTGTGTCAATTGCCGAACACACTGGACACTCGGCATCGGGCGACACCGAAGATGATCAATTGAACCCCAAGGTTCTTCTCTGCATCAACCAGAAAGTAATGCTTTCCAAAACTTATGGGTTGACAAAGGTCTTGTCAATGGTGGTACTGGTTCTATCATCGACATAGTCTATGGGGCTTCCTCTGACCTCCCGCTCTACCTCTTTTTGTCGTCATCAAGTTTGATCGTTACACAGACCTCCCCCTAGGATTCGAACAACCCCTTCCATGTTCCTATTCCTCCGATTTCTAGAGGGGGTCACAGAAACTACCGCTCAAAATGGCATGGGATTTTTCTATCCACAAGTCTCAAGGACTTACATTGGCACGTGCTACACTAACATTGGCTGGAACTGAGAGACAAGGCCTTACGTTCACCGCTATGTCAAGAGTTTCGTCTCTTTCTTCACTCCATATTTCTCCAGCATTCTCTTTCTCCCGGTACTCTCGCATGTCCTCCACCCCACTTCTGCAATCCAGGCTGATAGAGGAATCTCGCCTTCGCTCCCTTCCATCTTCTCTCCCACACCTCCCCCAACACTCGCCTTAATTCCTTCTCCTCTTCTAGCTTTCTCGTGCTTTTACTTCCATTGCTGCAAGAAGTTCTTTATAGCATCATCGCATGTACATAGCAAACACATTTTGTATCCTTTTCACTTATTTGCGAGTGTTATATATATGTCCAACTACTTTCAGCACTCTATTAGAAGTTCGTTGCCTATCTTAAGTCTTCAAAAAAAAAAAAAGGACACATTACTACTAATGAATCTATTATAGCAAAACCTTTTGAATTAACTCCCTGTTATTCTTTTCCATTTAGCGTTCACAAACATAACTCTCCTCAATTTTTCTTTGCGTTTCAATACCTTCTATGTCTTCCCCTGTTCCTCTTTTGGCGTTTTCATCACACCCCTCGTGTGCGATTGCTAGTTTCTATAATCTATACGCTAAAGTTTTGGACCATTTATAAATAGATTATGCAACTTTAGATATTGTGAGAACGGCATGCTCATTCTAATGGTGCCCACTGCCAACAGCTTCGGTGTAGTAAGGCATCAACGTATCTCCATTAAAAAAATTTGAGAAAATCAAAATATAAATGAAAGGTATAGACCAAATCTGAATGGATTACAATCCGTCACAATAAATTCTGGAGGATAATAAAGCTGTCTTAGTTATTATTGGAAACATTTTTCACGAGGTTATTGACTAACATCGTGAAACATTAATCCTCGTGCTTGATTGAAAAGAAGGAAAAATAGAAGCTATCTTGCTTGTTTCTCGATTAACATAGCGTGTACCAGAAATATCCCAATCACAATCCTCTCTCTTTCACTGAATATGGGAATGATCACTTTTTCTTCCACCTTGTTTCAATTCCCTGAAGCGAATCGGATCGGATAATAGCCGCCCAAATCAGAGCTCTTATTGTCATCGACGTGTAACGGCCCTCAAAATTAGCATCACGTGAGCAACTCATGAAAAAACACTCTCCCTATAAATGCATCTGCAAATCCTCAGCCATAGCATTCACCGCACTTCCCCTCACAAATCGATCATTTTGCAAGCACAAGAATGGAAATGAGGAGCATGGAAATAACAGTGAAATCTGCGAGCAACTTGAAGAGACCAAATTTGTTGTGTAAAACCAAGGCCTACGCGGTGGTGTTCGTCCAGGGCGGAGGAAAACGCAGCAGCAGGAGCGAGCACAGAACAAACGTGGACAAAGAAAACGGAAGAAATCCAAGTTGGAACGAGGCAATGTCATTCACCCTCCACGAGGCCTCCCTTCAACAGGACCGCCTGTTCCTTACTGTCCAGATATGGAGCGCCACAGTTTGGGGACCTCATCCGATCGGCCATGTGACCGTGCCCCTCAGAGACTTTCTTCTTAAGCAAAATGATATGCTCAGCAGCTACAAGTGTCAGCTGGTAACCCCTTCGGGAAAGCCCAAGGGGATCCTCAATCTCTCTGTCAAGATCAGCGAAAAAACTAAAATTCAGGTTAAGCAGCATACACATGATCCACGGTCACATGCCAGCAACCACTTGTATGCGCAGCCCGCTTCTCAGGCACTGATGCAGGTCGCCGTGTGTTGTACTAATTCCTAGTCATATGCACACGTGTGTCATTCTCCCTCCAAACTTTCTCCATCAAAATGTACTCTGCCAATTTTTACCAAATTAAATTAACTATATTATTTATTTGACACTGGAAAAGATAAAAGGATGCACCTGAATATCGTTTTTTAATCCTTTCTACAACATGTTTACCAGCTACACTGTAACTGAAATGTGCCCGACTGTTTTTATCACCATTTTAGCTGCAAATGTTGTAGTCTTGGTAACCATATTCTTAAATCTTGATATACACATACTAATAATTTCAGTTTTTAAGAATTTTTTATAAATTATATGTAAATATGACTTTCTTGTTAGCAATCCTTCAAAACTTAAGTGCAAGAAAACCATCTACTAGTAAAGAGAAATTATAAATAGAACATTTCGGTAATGCATAAAATGAATTTATGTTAAAATTCTTGAGTCATTAATATATCAATTTATATACAAGGGATAAACATGAGCCATAAGAATACCTAAAATGGTGTGATGTTCCACATTTCCCATTAGATTTTTTAATTTTTAGAACATCAAATGCCATTTAGAACGGTCATGTCACTACAATATTTCACCTTATTAAATTTATCTTTGAGCTGACTTTGTTCTAATTAATCTTCTAATATGTAAATTAAAATTTATGTGAATTAAAACTATTTTATTTATACATGTGAAACAACCCACCTAAAAGTAGCTTGACTTGTTCATATAGAAGTGGACTCCTTAATTTGAAGAATCAAAGTACAATATATGCGTAAAATGTTGTTCGATAAAATAAGGGATTTTTAATTGTGGAGATCAGTATATGCATCTACATGCAACCGATCTCAATTGGTATTTGAGCGAATGGGATCGGGACCATTGTATTGTGCATATCGAATACTATTCATGATTGACCACCTCTTTTTTCTCATGTGATGATTCTTATTTAGTTTAGTAATTTCTAAGTTGTTTGCTTTAATGAAAGCGATTAGATTAGCGTAAGTAGTTGGCGTAAGATGTAAAACATGTGATATTGTGCTATAATGGCTTGCATATGGACCCATTCAATAGAACTGAAACAAGAATATGATGTCGTGTGAGCTTGTACCCTGTAGATATTATCATATCATTTGTTTCAGAAGTTACACATGAATATGTGGTAAATGGACCACGCCGATGAGACCAACACAAATCCTCCTTTGTGGAAGTAAACGAGGAAAATGTACTTCCTCAAGTACAAAGCACTTGTCTAGGAAGGTAAAAGCATACCCAAAACACTAATGTGCAAGTCAAGAACAACATATGTGGAAGGCATGAGATGTTGAGAAGCCTTGGAAGCCAATACATTGGACACAAATTAATTAAATCTCTCTATTAGTCATCCTTTCAAATCCTCTTTTTCCGATTGGGATCTACTTCGGTTAGCTTGTGGTCGGTTCATTATTTCCTTGGCTCGTATTTAAACCCATTAACTAAAATTTCATCCATATTTACTTTTTTATTTCTTCCAGTTTGGAAATACACAAATTAAATTATAGGAAAATACTCTCTCATAAGGAACAAGAGGAGAAATTCTTAGTAGAAAATGCCCCACTTTCCATTTCCAATGCCCATGGTTGTACACTTGGACCTTAGCTTATTTATAATGTGCCATGGTGAAATGTCATGTTGTGGAAATTTATAGAAAAAGCTAGTAGTTGGCAAGTCCCTCAATGGGACAAGTAAACTAAGTTAGGAAAAGATCTTTTCGCCCTCTTCGACTCCATGCAACCAATGTCAACTTTACTTTAATAGATCATTGGTGTTGTTTTTCCTTAAAATAAAAGGACAAAAAAAGATAATAAATATTCTTTCTTGGTCAAATCAAATTAAAATGCATGTACTTTGTAGTGTAGTAACATACTAACAAGATCATAACAAAAAGACATTCGTGATTTGATAATGTTTCGAAATCTCAATATTTACGCTTGAAGGCATTTCCATACTTGAATTTTCTTGCCTTTTCAACAAAATCTAATTGTGCATAACCTCTCTATCTATGACCATGTCAATGGAAAAACCATGTTGTATAGGTAACAAAAGTGGTGGTGGTTGAAATTTTATAGGTGTTCCTTGGGTCTATTTCTATCTTGCATGTGGAGGGAAATTTAAAACTTAGAACTTATTGAATGCTCACTTATTTTTATTTTGGACCATTTAAGCTCACATTTCACTTGTAATGCCCACATTTTACACACACAAATACAATAGTAAAAATACCGAATTAATTTTTTAATACTTTCATTGCTCACTACATAATGCAACTAGGGTTCCAAAAAGATAAACTCAAAAACGCATAAGACACTTACATAAGTCATAAAATAACATATAAACATGAAAACACCATATACATGTCGATGCCACACTTTCCTTAACGAAAATATGCCAACAATGACCCAGCCACAAGAAAGGGACTCAAGGATTGGCAAACCCACAACACATCACTCCCATGAATACATCTTAGTTACAGTTAACATTCCAAGAACATTATTGTGTGAGGATAATTTTTTCATTTTTCCACCTATAGGTTCTTAAATTAATTTCACATTCAACTCACAGTTCAACCATTTAGATTATCTCTTTATCCCTTACAACAATCTCCATAACTTACATAATTAATTGGAATATTTCAAATTACATACAAAGTTCCTAATTCACTCATTCTTATGTTAAGCTTATGTTTCTCAAACATTTATTCAATGTTTAAATTTTAACCTTGCTACACAAGTGAATCTGACGTGATGTCAAGAAAGAAATCTAGGATTTAAGGAGGGGTTAGATTCAAGATACATTTTTCCCAAAAACATTCTTTGATCATGGTATCTGTATTTCCCTACCATAATTAAAATAGTTCAAAAACTTGTTGAATCCTTTCAACATTTCCACATCAAGAAATTATATTTAGATTTTTATATATCTTTTATTTTCTCAAAGTTTGATCTCACCAAGGGAAATTCATATTCTTTGTAACACATGAATTTTTAATTGAGTTATAAGGACTCCAAGAGTGACATTATTCCTAACCTAGAATCTTGTTTCACTCTTGTATACTTTACTCTTACATCACTTTAAGGTCTCATTATTAGCATCACTTTATAACAAAAGAGGTATGAAAGTACATGTTTAACATCTTGAAGAAGTGCATGATTAGAATTATTATGAACTACACATGAACCACAAGTGATTTTTGTTTAAGATAAGATCCTAGGTTTCTGCTTTTGATTACGCATGTGAATTTTCTTGTATTCTTAATGTTAGAAAACGGCATAACAAGGGATTATGGGACCAAGAATCTAGTTTCCCGGGTTCTCTAAGGTAAATTAATTTCAAATCAATTTCATTAAAAGGAGTTTCTTACCATATTCTACCCACAAGTTAACCTCCTAAACAACTGAGGTTTAGTTTAGTTCCAATTGTCACTCAAGGTTCTATGCCCTACTGTGGATCATATTAAGGTGTGAAAACATATTTACCTAATAAACCCTCCGTAAAAGATCAACACACTATATTGTGACGAGCTAAAGTAACACATTTAGTTGTGATGAAATAAAGAGATCACTAACAAGAGTTCAACTCAAAGTATAACTATTCACTAGGTCCATTTGTGATGTCTGTAGCCCACAAGGAGTTCATTCAATGATTAAGAAAATTCCTATATCTAACTTCGTAAGACTTGGTTGACGACTATGAAACTAGGGAGGTGTTAGTTCTACTTACTCTAGATAAAGTTTTTCCAGGTCGTTCCTAACCATCGGGATCATGATGACAATGCTGACCAAACCGACCATGATAATAACACAAACTAGAGGTCTTATTTACCAAAACTAGGATGTTCCATCAAGCAAAAAAAATTATTTTCATTCTATGGTTTTAATTTCTTCTACGCTAAGAAGGATCACAAATGAAGACAAGTATTGCACGAATCTTTTACTAGGGTTGATTGTTGTGGTTAGATTCCTTTATTACATTTTCAAGGTAAGAAACACAACACCAATTATTAAATCATGTATTGCACACTAGAAATGCACTACAAGATCTTAAATTCAAATTCATTTAACATATATATCCAACCCCCTTTTCTTTTTTTCTTTTTTTTGTTCAATATACATAAATCTGAAACAAAATGACACATAAGATTAAATGCATATTTCCCAATGAATTTGTAAAAGTAGCATCTCATGCAAATTACAAAATTTTAAATATAAACTTTTATGTTACATTGCAACTACATTAGACATATATACATTTTCCAATAAAATATATAAATCAAAATAATAAGTAATGAATTATGCCATGCCTTTTCACCATCTTACTTCCATCCTAAAAAACCATGTGAGCATGATATCAACGATAAATCAATGGAATGAAATCCACCCTAGTCTAGCATAATTATCATTCTTAGTTTCCCATTTACTTAATAACATTAATAATTTGCATTCAAAAGGAGAAGGTTAGAGACACATATTTATTTCATTTTAGTTCACTTCATTTCTTAACAAGTGAGAAACAAAGAAATAGGAAAGAGAGAGAAACAATATTTCACCATAAGTTCAATTTCACACAAAACGTCACATAGTAGAGTTTCAAGCAATTTATTACAAGTTTCCACAATGGTTTTGCAACCCAATAGGGGACCTACAACTTTCTTTATTGTGTTTTCCTACTAGTTGTAAAAATGTTCAGTAAAGGCTCGGAGGTGAAGAAACCACTTTCAAATGTTGTCCTTTTATGAGAAAACACACCACGGGTAAGCTTCTACGTGTCCTTCTATACACCAAGAATACACAGGAATTGATGAGATTCAGAACTAGCGAATGGTTTACGATTGGTGGCTAGTTTTCCAAGGCCATCGGTCATAATTGACATAGTTGTAAATGATCAAAAGTCAGCTCAAGGGATCAGAAAACCACATCCAAAACTGATATTCAATGGACGGACGGGAAACAAGAAACTTCCTACAAGTTCCCCTATATATGGATAATTCACTAGAGTCGATGGGATAGAGAACTAGAAAGCAGTTCTCAAATGGTGATAAGATTTCTGGAGCCACCTATCATAATTGGTCCATTTTGACCCAGTCAAACCGTGACCAGATGCCTACAAAATGTCATTGCCAAACTGTAAAGAAGAGTGTTTTTCCAAAAACTGAAGGTTCCAGGTAATTATCTAGGAAAAATACTAGAGATTTGCAAAGACAGATAGGCATTTCATTTCTCACAATTCAAATGGTGAGCCAATACGAAACCCAACTTTTGAAATTTAGCATCATCCTACAGCTACAAAACAATTTTACAAGGCTCCTCGAATGGCATCAAAAAGATTACAAAATATCATTAAAGTTAGATTCAAGGATAGAAGTGACTCCTCACATGACAAGGTACACTTAGGAAACTTAACATCTCCATTCCGGTGTTAGGAAGGTCATTTTGTAAGTCTTCGAAAATCGTGATTTATTTGTTTTCACAAGAGAGTGGTCAACATATTTATAGGGTACTCAACTTCAACTTGTCAATAAAAAGGGTACTGTAGCAATCTGGTTTCATCAGGAAGTTTTTACATCATCTCAAAATGAGGGTTTGAGTTTATGTTTGTCTACCAAGGAATATTTTAATTAAACAACCTATAGTATGAGGTATTTTGTTTTGAAAACAAGTTTATTTAAAACTATTAATTCTATGATAATGCTACATTTTAAAATTTTATTTCACTGCAAATGAACAACTAAAGAACAAAATTTATGAGATATAGGGAGAGATGAACCATGCCTAAAAATAGAACTGGAGAGGCGGAAGCTGGGGAGTTTGACATTACACCCATCAATTGCACTTGCTTGCAGCCATATGGGGTGTATCCAAAGCTTTGACCTGAGTGTTCCTTGAAACGGTTTGATTTATTTGTTTACACTTCCCGAGTGACTATCGGAGCCACCAAAATATTTTGGTTATCTTTTCAAACAAGTCATGTCCCAGTTGAAAGCTTCTACGTTTTTTTGACATACTAGTCTGCCAAATCATGAGCAACAACAACATCTAAAAATTTCCTCTCCAATGGTTCTCCTAATAATTTTCAAATTTTTTTGTAGTTTGACTTTGAATAATGAATATGTTAATGTTCATCTGTAAATGCGAGAGTTTTTTCTCGAGATTATCTATTTTACAGTCAAATTCAACAATTCCTCCCACTACAGAAAAATGTATTGCATAACCTTGTATGTCCAGATGAATAGAATTTATCTTTTTAGGTTATGTATGGTATTTTTTCCACTATCCATGCTCAATTTTAACCATAGAAAGAAAAAAAGACCCAAATATATCTATCCTTTATAAGAAACTTGAGGCAATTACCTCCAGTTGTCTTTTCTTTAGCTTGATACATATATCTCTGGTATATCACTATGATGTTGACCACCAAAGGTAGAGTGTTGTCCAATCCTAAGAAGCAAGGCAACAATTATCAATAACACTAGGGATCCAATTTGTTGAAGGGTCTACTTCTGCCCTAAAATCAAGTACATGAACAACATAGTGAAAAATAACTTTGTCTGGTTAAGCATTGTAAAAGTGAGAAAATCGACATTTTGATAAGAAATTTGTAATAAACTATTCTGCAAGGCATATATTTCTATTGGGAGGCCTAGATAAATTAACCTATAAAATTTCATTCTTTGCAAAGTCTGCTCCAACCACCTTCATACGTAATAAGTATCAAAGCACATAGAATCTTTGCCCACTCACACACCAGTACAAAAGAAGTCAAAATTACTTCTCTCCTAGTGAAGCATTTAGAGAGCAATGTTTGTGCGTCGTATTATAGAGTGAGAAGAAAAAGATAGGGCTATATCCTTCCCTTATGGCCTTGTGGATCTTCAACGTGATATATCCCTTTAGCAAAGTTCCTACATTATCTTGTACATGTTAAAAGCCTCCAACTATCTAGTCATTGATAAATTATAATGTTAACTAGGTTTCGACGTGGTTACTGCCCTGGGGATCACAATAAAGTGGTTGAATAATTATGCAATGAAAGTGACAGGTCTAAAATTTGTTGAGGCACCCATTCCCCTATCAGGGAGAACATGTGCTTCCACATGCGTTCCATAATTTATTTCGCTCACTCCCACCAAACACACTCATTTCCCACCCTTTTTTTAATAATTTAATTCAGTTAAATAATAATTTATATATTTTTCCATATAGGGAACCACATCTCCCTCCCCTTATAAGAGCATCATCCTTGATGCGACGTAATGTCAAGGTTAAAAGAGGTTACTCATGAGCAAGGAGGAAAAAATCAATGACTCATGTCATCAATGAAATGATACTTGTTGCCAAAGGGTGACCACAAGGAAGAAGGCAAGGTTTGACTATTTCTAATGTTCTGTGAAGATTGGTAGTTCCAGTTTATATTATTACATATTTTCTTTTTCCCTTAAGAATATGTATCAATCTCAAGCTCTTAATATTTCATTATTTTAGATTTTAGTTTGTTTAGTTTTATGGGTGCCCAATAGAAAATGACATCACAATACTACACATGGCCCGAACACAACACTACGGGTCCTCAAGAAATATTGCTATATACCCACACAATTGTATCACATTAAAAAATCTCAACCAAACCATTGAAAGGAACATACACGGTCCACATAACATAGTAGATGTCACACACACATGCCCGACACAATAGTACTCATAACATAAGCATACTATAACAATACATGTTGCCAAAATACACATACAAAGGTTTCACATAGCTTGGGACAATAACGTAGCTAAATAGTGTCAAGATGGAAAAAATCATGCAAAAGATGAGGAGCATGAATCCTCAACATCATAAAACACAACCCGATGCACAAGAGTACACATAAATCATAAAACCAACACCAAACACCTTCCAAAACATCAAAAAAATTTTGATATACCTCCCAAAGCATCACCAACAACTGCATGTGCTTCCCAAAGCATCACAAATAAAGAAACCTCCAAGTGCACTAATCACACACACATAAGTCTCTTATATCTCCCTCAAGTCTCTTATGCCTCCCTCAAGGCATCACAAAACAACTCCATATAGCTCCCAAAAATTCCTTTCAATTCCTCTTCCTCCGATTGGGATCTAATTTTGGTGGCTCGTGATCATGATCACTTTTTGCTTGGCACGTATGAAACCCATTAAGTAAAGCTACATCCATATTTACTTTTTTATTTTGTTTAGTTTAGCTATACACAAATTAAATTATAGGAAAATACTCTCTCATAAGGAATAAGAGGATAACAACTTTTGTAAAAAATTCCCCACTTTCCATTTCCAATTCCCATGGCTATACACTTGGACCTTACCATATTTATATTACACCATGGTGAAATTTCATGTTGCGGAAATTTAGAGAAAAAGATAGAAGTTGGCAAGGTCCACAATGGGACATGTAAACTAAGTTAGGAAAAGATCTCGCCACCCTCTTGGAATCCATGCGGCCAATGTCAACTTTCATTTAATAGAACATTGGTGTTGTTTTTCCTTAAAATTCAAGGACAAAAAAGATAAAAAAATATTCTTTCTCAGTCAAATCAAATTAAAATGCATGTACTTTGTAGTGTAGTAACATACTAACAATATCATATCAAAGAGACATTTGTTATATGATAATGTTTTAGAAATATCAATATTTACGCTGAAGGAATTTGCATAATTGGATTGGTTTTCCTTTTCAACGACATTTAATTGTGCATAACCTTGCTATCAATGACCATGTCAATGGAAAAAACATGGGTTATAGATAACAAAACCGATGGTGGTTGACATTTTGCAGGTGTGTCTTGGGTCTGTTTCTGTCTTGCATGCGGAGATAAATTTAAAACTTAGACCTTATTAAAAGCTCATCGATTTTTATTTTGGACCATTTAAGCTCACATTTCACTCACGTGAATAATGCGCATGAGTTTGAGGCAATTAAGTGGATCAAAAATAACATATATCATTTTAGTGGGAGCAATATACTCTGTGAAATAGTTGTTGGGAATTCATTTATTTAATTCCCACCTTCTAATTTCTAACTTTCCATTCATGTCTACATCTAACTTATCAAATTAAATTCCCTCCAATAAAAAAATTTCATGCCATAAAATTAAAAAACAGTAAGCTTGATTGACAAATAGAATCTACCTTTCATTGATATGACTATTTGTTTGAGGGATTCAATTATTTATGGTTGTTCACACACCTCGTATTCTACATTGGAGCACATATAACATATGTTATTGGGGTATGAAAAATCTAATTGGTATATTAGGCGTAAGACATTTCGGGTTTTAACTATAACCTTTTTATTTCTGAATTTCTATTCATATCTTCGCATTTTTAACAAATTAAATGTCATGAAAGCTGGAAATGGGGGCCAAAATGTTCAACTAGAAGTAGACATTCCAATTAGGTCCTAAATATTGGAATTCATGGAATTTCTATTTATTTACTTTGGCCTGTATACAATACAAATTACACTGATGTGAGTATTTGAAACAAGCTCAAAACTATAAAGTGGACCATAGATTGTAGATATTTTTGGGTTGAAACTATCTACATTTTGAAACAAGTATATGATATGTGAATATTTTTTTGATGAAAATACATCTTATATTATATTAATGAAATAAAATACAAGATAGCTTTTAGAAAAAAATAATGCAGCATGAGAGCACGCCCAAAACCACAAACAAACTAGGACGAGCCTAGGAGAACACCAAACAAACTAGGCAAAGGCCTAGAAACCATTAGAGCACAAAATTAAGAAACAAGAACAAACATTCCTTAAGTAGGAGAATCGTTATTGTCTAACTAGCCCGAACATGGGAATTCCTTTCTAGAATCTAAAATTTCCCAACCATGTTGGCGAGTAGGAGAGACCACAACCTTCCTAACAAGATGGTGGCGAATGAATCCTCCATTGTTGTGGGTGGGGTGAGTGCTAATACAAGATGAAAGAACACCGTTGAGATGTGGAGAGGAGTAACGAGATGGGAAGAGTGGCTCTTGGGTGATGTTACACGAGGAATCACCCCAATTTCACAACTGATTATGAAGATTTTCCACCTCGAAAGCAACTTTGTTAGCGTGAACTTGAATCTATAGTAGCACATTGGAGATAACCATATATTTGTTATACACTGAATTTTTTTGATCAACTTCAAAATCCATAAAGGAAAAAACATTTCTTTCTTTCCATATCAAAAATAGAATTTCCCCTCTTAAAACATGCCAAATCTGGGTGAGCATAGGTAGAAGTTACTGGTTATCTCCTAAAAGGATATGCTATCAAGTAAAGCATTGCAGTCTGAGAGGAGAGAAAAATGAGTGTATCCAATTCTAAGCAAGATGTGCTTTCGAAAAAAATAGAAGAGATACATTAAAGTTTCCAAGTGGTCGTAGAATGAGAACTTGGGAGCCAAGATCTCAATTTTAATAAGTTGAGACTGCATGGTAAGACCTTAATGCAAAACATACCAGAGAAATTGGGAAATTTTAGGCTCCACACAAATAGACCAGACAGTGTCAAATCATTGATTCCAGAAGACAAAGTGGAATGAATCGCCCATCAACTGTTCAGTTTTTCAACCATGGGAAGATGAGGCAAAAGTAAGTAGTATCCTTTACTAGTAGAATAATTATGATTTGGGGTATCAACATACCATTTCAAGTCCATCCACCAGGGGCGAGAGGAGCACACCAATTTGTATAACATATGATCAGGGACCAAATTTATCACTTCATTAATACTAGCCTGATCCTGGTTAGCTAGCCAAAACTGGTCTTTAAGCTCAGCCACTGATACTAGGATTGAAAGTTTTTATAGACTAAGTTTTAGATTTTGTAAATTCCATGCTTAAAACGTTTGACGTAGGAATCCCTAGGATATCTTTCAAACACTTATCTTGAGTCTGGAATATCGGAGACCACCAGAGAGAATGATTGTTAATGGAGATTCCATTACAAAACCATCACCTTTCCATTGAAGCCAAGGTTTGATGCATTCCCATGATTTTCAAATGATTTTTAGCAACCAATTTAATAGGCACTAGAGAAAAAATCCCTAACCTTTGCATACAAGGCAGCTATAAGGTGAACCTTCTTCGATGTCATGGCCCAGAAGCACTTTCCACGCTTCTTGGGCCCAGAAGCACTATCCACGCTTCTTGTCCTGTGATGCATCTAACAATCCATTTTACACAGAGTGCCTGCCCTTGGCATTGTATGTGAATAATGCCTAAACCCCCATAATTATGGGGAAGGAAACATGTCTCTGAAGCCACTTGATGAAAACCTTTTCCAATGGATGTGTTAGGCCAAAGAAATCCTTTGAGGATTTTTTCCATCTTCTAAATAGAGGCACTAGAAGGAACCCAACATGAATAGTTGTAAACGTGCATGACCATAAGTACTTTGGAATAAATTTGGAATTTTCCTACCAAGGACAAAGGTCTGGTAATCCAATAATCCAATTATTTTTCTCATCCGATGAAGCTTTAAAGGAAAAAGGGATGCCAATAAATTTAAACATTTCACCATGTGCAAGAATCTTCAACTCAAAAGAGGCTAGCCATGTGGGCGCTGAGAGGAAGGATTACTGGTAGCACAGAGTTTTCTAGCATTGAATGGAAGAACCAAACACTAAAAAAAATATAACTGTAGTGCATGGTATTTTGGATATTGGATTCTTCCTCAATGAGCGTGAGAAAGGAATCATCTGCAAAGTAACCATCAAGCAATTGAGAATTTTTTGAATGCAGTGATATTCCCATAATGATTCCTTGGGTTTTGGCGTGGGCTAGAAAACACCCAAAACCTTCAACAACAAGCAAGTAGAGCGTAGGCTCTAACGGGAACCATTTTCAAATGAAACAGAACATTTCAAAGGATTCAAAGATGAAACCATTAATAGTGATTTGGGTAGAGGCATTAGCAAATAACATTCTAACTAATTGGATAAAAATGGGGTCGAAACCAAGGTCTTAAAGCATGACAAGGATAAATAAACTCAATCGGATCATAAGCTTTCTTAAAATCAATTTTAATAAACATAGTAGATTGATTGGATTTGTGAGCCCATTTCATGCCTTTCCATACCAAAATGATGTTGTCAAAGATGTAATGCCCTTGAATGAACCTAACTTGTTCTAGTTGAATTAAGGTGGGGAGAATATTATGAAGTCACATAACCACAACTTTGGTGGATTTTTTGGAGACATTTAACAAAGGATAGGCCACAAATAGATAATTTTCTTTGGATGCCTTGGTTATGAGATGAAGTTAATATTCCCTTTGTTGACACATGGCTACAATGATTGGTTCTGAAACCCCTCGAGATAGACTTGAATAAGGTCTTGCCCAAGTGAACCTCATAAATATTTATAGAATTGGTAGGGGAAACCATTGTATCTCAAGGCCTTATCATTATCCATTTACATGAATGCATCATGGAGGTCATAAACATGGATCATTCAGTTGCACACCACCTTTTCAACTTGTGAAATCTTGCATGACAAAACAATTAGACATTTTTCAAGGGCTTCTTGTCTATCAGCAGAGGGTTACTAAGCCTGAAAGACTAGCTTATAATGTCACAAAAATACTTAAAGCATGGGTTAGGGGTCAGTGACCCGAGCTCCGCCATCAAATATTTTCCAAATTTGTTGAGAAGGATTTTTGGCTTTGAGAGAAAGAAATAATTCTTTCGAGACTCGGTCACCAATTTTAAGCCAATGCATACGTAACAGATTTGAGCTCCCTAAGTGTTGTAATTATCAGCAATTTGAAATTTATAGCAAAGTTTTATAACTTGAAGTTGTATAGTTTTAGAGAAGGGGTTTCCTGAGCACCACCACCACTCGGCTAAGAGTGGAGATGTTAACGGAGTATGAGAGACATTTCATTTGGGCCAACCGTATGTCATAGATCATAAGGAATCTAGTAGTTTGATTTATAACGTCCTCCCACCATTGAGTCGACTCCGACATGCATGGCTGGATTAAAGTTCGACAATGACTTATCCGTAGAGCTAAGATCCACACACGATTGATACGATTGAGTGGGGGACCATGCTACATCAAGACAATATTAAGAAAGAATTGGGCTTTATGAAAAAAACCATGCTTATCATTCCAAGTGATACGAAATGGTATAGGGAATGATAAGATAGTACAAAATTAGGCATGACCTCAACTATTATGGAATAAATGCTATCAAAATAAAACATTCTTGAGATGACAACGATGG
The DNA here is from genome assembly GCA_018340775.1 of Taxus wallichiana var. yunnanensis. Taxonomy (NCBI): domain Eukaryota; kingdom Viridiplantae; phylum Streptophyta; class Pinopsida; order Cupressales; family Taxaceae; genus Taxus; species Taxus wallichiana. The sequence continues at coordinate 540,076,435 of CM031239.1, forward strand.
ATCTATCCATCCATTCGAGAACACGATCCGAACCTCCTCAAAGGTTGGACAAGGTGAGCCAAGCTTCAAAAGTGGGAGAGTGAGAAGAATTAGGGTCATAAAACCCAACCATATTCCATATTAAAAACCACACCTCCCTTTCACTAGATATCAATATCATCAACATGTGGCCGCATTTATGAGTGGGTGACTCAACCATATTAAAATTGTAACTTATGACCCGATAAGCATCAATTTTTTTCAAGCGATTCATTGCTAAAGATAAAACCTTTTGGTTGCATTTTTCGAGGCGTATCTATTAATGAGGCCAAAAGGGAGGCCGTCAACATTAAATAGGACATATATGGCACCGTTTTTGGGGTCAATGCCATGGTTAATCAACAAGAGCTGAAATTTGGGAGCTAAAACAGAAATTAAACACCAACGCCCTACTTCATGATTACTGCAGAAGGCCAAGATGTTAGGCTAGATGGATTTACAAAGGACATGTAACTGAAAACCTATAATTTTCAACTCTTGCAAAAAGAAAAATAAATAAATTGGTAAATATTTGTGAAGTTTCATGAACAACATACTAGCGATAGGAGTCTGTTAGACCCTAAACATTCCAAGATAAAAAATTCACGGGAGACATTAGTAAACATCCATGCAATTAGCATCCTAACCATCAAGGGTGTCGAACCATTTTTGTAGGAATTGAGTAGTGCTATGCTACAAAAAATCCTGAAGATTTCTCTTTTTCTCGTAAAATGCGATATTATATTCCTCTACTATTGACTCCAAACTGCACATTGGGTTATGATCTTGAGAGATGCAAAAAGGACTTTGGGACCTTTTCCTTGGCCCTTGTGAGATGTTTGTTAAAAGCAACGATGAAGGTTACGACATTTTGACATTATAAAAATAATTTATTTGGTCAATGAAACCCGAGGCCACCTTAGGCATGCTGGATTATTTTTGTAACTTGAAAGATGAGTTGGTAACATGAGTTGGTTCTTTAGGAGTAACAGTTGGCTCCTTAGCTTACGAGCTATGGGGTTCTTCTTTAAAAGTTGGTTCATGCTGACCATTTGAACTAGAGGCATTGGATTGCTGATTTTTATTCCTATTTTTCTAGCCCCCCACTATTATCTAACCTTGCTCATGTAGGTGTTTGGTTGATTTACAATCTTCTTTAGCAACTAAGAAATTGTGAGGAACATAAAGAGGATAGTCCTTGATCTTATGATCGAGGCCTAGTAGCAGAAGAAAGTGTTAGGAAAGTTGATATAAAAATACGATGGGAGTAATGCTTGTCTCCCATCTAGATTACCAAGAAATATTTCAAGTCTTGAGAAATATGTACCTCAATACAGACATGCATATGTGGACGAGTATGGTAAAACTACTCTAGTTCGAGGAATACCACCCTCCCAATGGAAGAAGCAATCTAATGCACAACATGAACATAAGGAAAAGGTAGGATAGGATATTTTACCATTATGTGTAATTTGAGTGCAACATACTCAAGAAACACAAAGTCTTTGATCCATAGATACAGTGCAACAAACAGATTTGCGAACATACCAGGTGGTGTATTGGACCAAAATGTTGGAGGAATTGGCTATATCATAAAAGAAAGAAAGAGAAGAACCCTTTAGTCATATTTTTGATGTTATCGATCCGCACTCCCATGAGGAGTCCCACCATATTAACCAAGTATTTGAGCATGCTTTTAGAGGATGCGACCCAAAAATTACCTAATGAGACAAAATTATTCTAACCATTGATAGGAAGCATTAAACTCAAGAATAGGTAAAAACAATGGTCATTATATAGGGGCGGCAAAGGGAGAGAAACCTTAGTTAATATTCGAGAGATCCTAAAAATCCAATGGAATAACAAGTTTGCAAGGAAGAAACCCTGGTAGAGATGACTCCCAAACTAATAAATTTTTTTAGATATGAGAGTATTTATGTAATTCTACCAATTCCAAGTTGTTTTCCTAGGAGGTTTTTCATTAGTCTTAGCCTTGGTCATACTCAAGGGGCTAAATACTTTAGAGGCTATTGGGTATTCCACCTTGCCTATTTGTTATATTCTTGTGTTATCATGGATGTTAAGTGACTTAGTGGGGGGAAACATTATGTTTTAACATTAGGAGGGTGACTAATAACACTTTAAAGTTATATTATTTTGTTTGGGAAACTTATGTCTCTATGGCGACTTGGGGGAGAAAATAAACTTAAGTTACTTTATTTTTAAAGGTCGACTTAGGTTTCTTGGGCCACAATTTTTGGGTAAAATTATAAAAGGAGACTGTGAGTATAAAATAGATTATTATTGCATACAAACTCATGATTTCCTTTGAGCAAATATTGTCTACTTTTTCTATCTTGTGGAGTAAAATCCCATAGGAACCCTAGCTTCTGTGGTGAGATATCCATTCCTAGCTAGCATCGAATTATTGAGTGGTGTAAGATCCACCCTTGCTTGTCAATTTGGAACTAGTTCTGTGCTGATTTTCATAGATTAATTTTAGGGTTTTTAGACAAGGGTTTTGGTGAAATTTTGGGGATTTTTGGTGGAGAAAAATCAAGGGATTCCAGATCTATTTTATCGCAGCGATAAGGGTAGTTTTGGCACCACTTCGAAGAAATTTTAGAACGTTTTTGGTCACTTTCCAAGTGGAGTGACCCATTTTGGGATTTTACAATGCGTTTTGGAGGGTTTTCAATGTGATTTTCTTAGGAATGGCAATCAGGTTTTCATTCATATTATTTGTATATATTATTTACAAATTTTCAAAATACTATCATATGTATTTGAAAAGATATGAATTTTTAAGGTTTTCTAGTTGTCTAGGGTTTTCTATAATTTTCTGGTAGTCTTATATCATCCAAAAAATACCAAAAACATTATTCTAGGGTTCTTTATTATCATAGAAAGCTTCTTGTAAACTTTCATATGTTTTTGCCAAATATTTTGAGAAAAATAAATAAAAACAGTTCATTTCCCTAGCTGAGTATTTAAGGCCAAAATCAAATATTCTATTTGTTCAATTTATCTTTAATTTGTGTGTTTTTGAGTGATATCCCACATCAGATATTTCAATTTTATTAGAGTTTTTTTTTTCGGTATCCTGTTGGGTTGAAAATATGAGTGATAGTGAAGAATGTGAAGTGGATTTGATGAAGTAGTTATTCATTGACATGGTGAAGCAGTAGGAAACCACTAATATTTATTTTAGACAACTCACTGAGAGATTGGCACAAGGCATGATTGATACTCATACAGAAAGGGGAGAACCTAGTAACTAGGGACACATGGTTCAAAGAGGGGAAAATTAAAATTCAGCCAACTGTCTCCTCACTCTACTACCAAGCCTTCAGGACTCCATGAACCTTCCTTTTTGAAGGATCCAGAAGTTTCACCGGTAAGCTAGCCATCAGCTGATTTGGATGAGGATTCTTGTTCAAAAATTTACCAATTATTGAGTGAGGGATTTAGGGATAATATCACTTTCATAAAGTATTGAACAATGATGATTTGTCACAAACCCAAGAGGGATCAATAGCTACAGTACCTAAGTTAAAGAGGAGATTTGGAGAAAAATTTCATTCCACACTTCGATGCTTTTAAGAAGTGTACCACATAGTCCTAGATTCAAATGCTAAAGACCTACTTTGAATTGAATCCTATCCACGAGGGGGATGCGAGTTAAAACTTCAATCGTAAATCTTGAGGGAAAGGCACATGACTGCTTGTCATCCCGGGATGATTACACAAGGGCACATACATATTGATATTTATGCATAATTCACATAGAGGATGATGAGAAAATTTGACAGGAGGGACCCTGACAGGTATTGTAGAGAGTTGACTCACTTATGATAGACATCTTCTTTAGATCAGTAAATTGCAGATTTTTAGAGATTATCAGTCATAGTTCCTTCTGTTTCAAGATGAGGTTGACCTCACTTTTCACAACAGGTTTGATGAATTCTCTAGCTAGATTTGTGAAGGCATTTGAGCATTATTCCATACATGAGGCTATTAGGAGAGAACGTGATTTGGAGTTAGACACTGGAAAGTCGAGGTTTCCACCTTCAATTCAGAAAATGGAATCTCCATCCAGATCAGATGAACTTTAGTAGAAGGATCCTCTATAGAGGTAGGAAGTGGCAAAGAAGATGGTCTTTTCTAGAGAGCTTAGGGAAGAGTTGAGATGAAATAAACTTTGTTTCAATTACAACACCCCTTGGGCTCAGTGCATGATTTCAAAGGGAAAGGGAGGGCTCAATTCATTTAGGTCTTCGAGGAGAGTGAGGTTGATAGAGGTGAGGAGTTAGAGATCCATGAGATAGATGATGGAGCTGGATTTATATTGGATAGTGCTGATATGGAGCAGGAGGAGGAGAATTTCCTTTCGAGATTATAGCCACATTGTCTAGTGCTCCAATGTATAAGGCATTCAGCATTAGAGGAGCTATACAAGGTCAATGACTTACGGTACTCATTTATAGTGGTGCTAGTCAAAAATTTATATATGCATCATTGTTTGAGAGATGAGGTCTGAGACAAAGGACTTTGAGGGATTCAAAATTATAGCTAATTACGACCATATGAGATGCACATGTAGAGTTCCATAATTGAGCTTCACCATGGATAACTACATAGTTACCGATGATTTCCATGTTGTTTTTATGGGAGTGACCAACATAGTATTGGGAGTGTAGTGGCTTCACTCTCTTGGTGATTTTTGGACAAACTTTCAGACAATGGAGCTGAAATTTATGTCTGAGGGAAGGAATGTGATCTTGAGGGGATTATCTATAGGAGCACATAGAGTGCTTGGAAATTAGGGAAAGGAGAGGAATTTTTGGCATGATGAGGTTTTTTTACTATGGGCCGATGTGGAGTCATATGGATGTAGGTGTGACCAGTAGTAGTGCATGTAAGATAGTTACAAAGATTGGTGTCATGAGTTTAGATCATCTGAATTTATCATTATGTTGATAATCTGAGGTTTTGGTAGACTAGAGATCTCTTTTTCTTGGTGATTACTCCAAGAACCAACAAACTTGTGAGATTCAAGATGGTTGTGCATTGATTAAAAATACAGTTTGGGGATGAGATGATCTTCTATTAGGGCATATTGTACCTTGTGTCAGATTCATGGTTGAGGATGGAGATATTGCAACATATGTATTATTCTTCCATGATTCCACACTTGAGCTGTGATGAGAACTAAAAATCCATATCAGAGAGGTTCAGATGGCATGGGTTAAGGGTGGATATCATAAACTTTATAAAGGGATGTACGGTGTATCATCATTACAAATCAAAGCTTACAGGTTCATCATTTTCTGATTCAAAAGGGGATAACTCTCCCATATATTTTACTGCTTCTAGGCATGGTTGGAATTTCACCCATGTGATAGTCATTGGTGGGACGGAGTTGACTCAGTTACCTGGTTATGTTGTAGGTTCACACTCATCACAGGAGGTGAACTATGTAGAGTTAACATTATCAATTGACAATTTACTAGAGTCTTGGGATTTTTCCCCAATAGGAAAAATTGAGATACATTATGGGAATCCTTACTCTCATACGAGTGTGGGTCATGTGGGAGAGTTATCACAATTTTTTCATATACAAATATTTCACAGGAGTTGATTAGAGAAGTAGTGTGTGGTCATATGATGTTGGTATCGATTGGCAATCCCGATGTCGATGATCAATGGAGAGTTGTTTTGGGCATAATTCTAGTTCATAGACAACATTGTTTCTTATAGAACATGGAGGTCATGATGACTACATGGGGTTGCGTGGCTAATTTGGATCACACCGATATTTTGTTGACTGTAGGGTGAGGTGCGACACTTAATTTGTGGTATTCATCTTTTGTAGCATGAAAATATAATGCTTGGGGTCAAAAATTTCTGAGAAGTTGGCCTAGGAGGTTTTTCATTACTCTTAGCCTTGGTAATACCTAAGGGCTAAATAATTTAGAGGCTATTGGGTATTCCACCTTGCTTATTTTTAATGTTCTTGCATTGAAATGGGTGTTAAGTGACTTGGTGGGGTTAATACTTTATTTTTTGACATCAGGAGAGTGACTAATAACACTTTAATGTTATATTATTTTTTGGGGGTCACTTATGTCCCTATGGTGACTTGCGGGAGGAAAACCACTTATGTTTCTTTATTTTTAAAGGTCAACTTAGGTTTCTTGGGCCAATTTTTTTAGGAAAAGTATAAAAGGATATTGGGAGGAGAAAAAGTTATTATTATTGCATACAAACTTATGATTTCCTTTGAGCAACTAATTTTTTATTTTTCTAGCTTATGGAGTAAAATCCCACAAGAACCCTAGCTTTTCTAGTGAGAAATCTATTCCTAGCTAGCGGGGCATTCTTGAGTGGTGGAAGATCCACCCTAGCTTGTAAATTTGGAAGTAATTCAAGGATGACTTTCGAGAGATTAAGTTCATGGTTTTCGGTGTGCTTTTTCAAGGACTAGAAATCGGTTTTTTGTTCATATTATTTATAGATGTTATTTCAAAAATTTCAGAATCTACCCATATATATTTGAGAAGATATGGATTTTTAAGGTTTTCTAGTTGTCTAGGGTTTTTCTGCGATTTTCTGGTAGTCTTATATGATCTAAAAAATTCCAAATATATTGTCTTAGGGTTATTTATTATCATAGCAATATTCCTACAAAATTTCATATGTTTTGGAAAAATATATTTAGAAAAATAAATAAAATACATTTCGCTACCCTAGCTGAGTATTTACGGCAAAAATCAGATCTTCTATTTGTTGCAGTTTATTTTTAATTTATGTGTTTTTGAGTGATATCCCACAAAAGATATTTCAATTTAATATCAAAATTCCAGTCACGACGTTGTTTTAGCTACCAAATTAAACATCATCCAATTCATGACCTTAAAGCCATAGAAAAACAATATACATCGGTAATTTCTCTCGTTTGACCATCAATTGGGAAAGCTCACTTGTTGATGATTATCCATGCATCAGCTTACTTGTTTCAAATACTCTAACTTGAAACTTAAATGGTGCCTAAAAAAGTCTACAAGAAGTTGAAATTAGACACAATTATTCATGTTAGCAGTATTGTTCGACCACTCCTTAATCTCTACAAAAATTTTCCTCTACATCTTACAGAACATGCATTTTCTCCTTCATTCATTACCCACAAATGTTTTGTCATTGTTAAAGGCATAGGTATCACATTTTCCCCTTTTCACTTTCCCCCCCTTCCACTTCTTCACCCTTGAACCCCTTCTTCTTCTCCCCTTTTCCTCTCCCTTTACTTATCCCTCACAAATTTAACATCTTTGATAGATCCCCTTCGACGTTTCCATCGTACATTTCACGTACGATTCTTTAGTTTTATATTTTTTTTTCAACGCATCGTCTAACATCACCATAAATGGTAGGAAAACATTTGAAATTTATAAAAATATATACAATGTGATGGAATTGGAAACACAATATGTTTGACTAAATTTGTGACTATATCTTTGAATTAATCAATCACATAGAATACGATTAAAATTTGACTCAATTATTAACTCTAATAATGAATACACACTTGAATTAAATTGTAAATTCATTATCAACACTAAATATAGATTCATTTGTGACTTTGAATATGACTATAATCAGCAATACCATTTATATATACAAGTAATTTTTATAGTTCATATTTCCATTTTTTTAATTTTAATTATATAATCATGATATTAATATAAATTTTAATACTATAGATTAGAAAAATAATATTATGATAAGCTAGAAATTGATTACACATAATATTCATAAGAAAAGCGGTTGCATTCTTATTTTTTGCTCTTATTTTATAATGTGATCATGTAATTTGTTACTTTAATTTGGCTTAATCATTTTTATTTCCCATGTATTTTGTCGATTTGGACTTGAGGCATGTTACAATACCACCTTCCTTTTGTGAGTAGTTGTACTATTGTATTATTAGTAATATAAGAGTCATTTCCTTAGAAAATTAAATAATAATGATAACAATAATAAATAAATAAAATATAATAAGTAAATTGAGTGTATTAAAATATTATAATAAACTAATATTATTTTAATTATATTTTTTAAAAGCGATTAAATAGTCAAGATAACTTATTTAACTATGTACATTTGCGAAATATTACAAATAACATGTTATAATATCATGATTTACCCCACACATTACATCCTACATATTGAACATCTACATTACCCAACACCACTAATCCCAACACTCACACATATCATCACTTTAAACTAATGTGTAACTAAGAACTCCTTAACTATCTCCATTAGATAAAGAATTGCTAAAGAACCACAATAATCATTATGCTCACATTCATAGTTTGATTTTTCCTCCTACCAACCATTGTGATCAAGATACTACATTTGTGATGGAACCATAATTCCCAAACAAGCGGGAGGAGATTCTACAATGGTCTGCATGGATGGCAGTGGAGAACCCCATCGTAGAGAGATGGAAACTCCTTTCCCCAGTGGTCGCAGCCTCTAGCCAGGTCCAAAGGATGACAGGAGTGAAGGGAGTTCTCAAGGAGAGGCAGAACAGTGGCTACTTGAGTAGATCCTCTGATGTGGTCCAACAGGTGGCATCCATCAGGGTAGCGAAGGCTGAGGTGGTAGTAACTTGAGGTTCCGACGGGACCCAAATTATAGTGCAAGGAACACTGCTCCAGTGATCAAGAAGCTCTTACAAATGAGAAAACTCCAGGGAAACCTTGAAAACTTAAGTTTGACTCTATGTGCCCACGGTAGGAAGAATAATCACCTTGTTATTAGTGGAAAAGAAAGTAATAAACTAATCATGCTTGAAAATTAAAGCATTGTAAGGTTTCCAGATTTGAAACAAAATACAAGATTGAAATAAATGCCAAAGTGTATCAATGTAATGAGGTGAAGGACTGAAGTAACCAAATAAGGACATGCACCAAGGGAAGAAATCAGGGTTATAAGGAAGAAAAAAAGAATGGATACACCTCTAGATTATCTGAGAGCAGTGATAAGACCAAAAGATGTGTTTAAATGAAAAGGGTTTCCTACTTTGGGAATGAACATGATGTCTCCTTCATTGATGAAACTCCCAAGAGAGAAAGTTTGGAGAGCTTCATTGCAAACCTAAAGCAGATCAGTTCCTACAAAAGACCGGATCGCTTTGCAAAACTTGCTTGGGATACCATCCATACCCGAAGACTTGTCATCTGTAAGATAGAGAAAGGTTGCATGAAGCTCCTCCAAAGTGAGAGGGGTGTCGTGGCGAGGAAAATATCTGGGAAAATGTTTATTAGGCACCACATCAATACATTTCTGCAGAGTAGTAGCACTCTCAATTGAATAATCCTAAGCATGAAAAATAAGACGGTAGTGCTTGAAAATTTTATTAGTGATCTTTGGGAGCTCAGTAAGCCATTGCTAAGAATCATAAATAGATTTTATTTGTTGACAAGCATACTTGGTCCAGAGGGATTTGAAAAATATTTTAGAGGCTTTATCTTCCACCCTAAGCAAATCAAGTCTCATTGATCGCATCTACACACCATCGAAAAATGGGTATTCAATAAGTTTGAGCTTGTGCCAAATAATAGTAGCTTGGAACAAAAGATGAGAATCAAAAGGATTTGAATCGAGAACTAGATAGATTATTCTAAATTCCTTATGTAGAGCCAAATAGGCACGCCAATGAACTTAGGCCACATATTTAGCGAACCTATAGAAGAACCTCATGGCGTGGTGAATCACCATCTCCCACCATGAAATTAAAATGGTATAAAATGGAAGATGTGGCGTAATGTTCCAAATTTTGGCAATGAGTGGGACCATTCCAGGATTACTCAGAAAAGAAAAATTAAGATAGAATTGATTTTTGGGCACCTTGGGAGAGCCCCCTTGAAAAAAAACTTAAATTTGATCATATGGTGGTTTAACAAAATCACTTATGACCATACCTTGATAACAAAGGATCATAAGTGATTAAAAATAAAAAATAGGGTTGTTGTGAAAGAAGTGCACGGTCGATTCATGTTAAATCCTGATCATATCCTTCTTAAAGATTCGTCCAAGTGAACCATACTTGGTCTTTAAATTTCTTCTGATGTCTGAGTAAAGGATTAGAAAGGCCATAATGTCTTTTAAAATAATACTAGGTCACACGTTCACTAATACATTAATGTATAAGAAGGGTGCCACATTTATCATTCCGGTGCTCCATAATAAATTTGCCACACAACAAAAGTAAACAAAGGGTAATTTTTATCTAGCCATTTCCATAATATTATTATTTTAGGACTATCTGTTATCTCTCAAAAATGCACCTAGCAGAGAGATGGCAGCAGGTTTTCTAAGTCTGCAATAGATCTCTCTCTCTCGTAGATACAATGGGGACACCTCATGTCTGTGGGTATACCTATTTTGAGGTGAACCTCCGAGGTTAAAAGGCCGGTTCCTTATTGGTGTTCAATAAACTATTTTCTGGGAGTTTAAGGGAAAAAGATGACTATAAATTTAAATAATACTAAGGTGATACACCAAATTTGAGATGAGAACTTGACTGAGTGACATACACAACTGATTTGTGAAGAATTCTTTAGGTGCACGAACCAATTAATACTTTCTATAGGAAATAAGGGAAAACACTTAATTTTTGCTGAGGGAGAATCACAACAGCACTAGTAAGCTAATATGCACAATAATATTTAGCAAGAAATGGTGAATTTGCAGTAGGGTAAAGTGATTAATCAGGGAATATTGATTCACAAGATTAATATTGACATACACAAGACTGCAGAATAACTTGGAAAGGCAAGAATAATTCACACTCAGAGGGAAAAACTGGCAGAAATTGCTTCAGTACTCATATCAAAAGTTCTCTGGGAAAAATCTCTAAAAAATTCCCCCTTTTGTGCTTTGCAAGAGCACACAATATATAGCAAAAGTTCACCCCCTTCCTAAAATAGCCTAAAAGTTGTACTCGCCCATGTATCCTAATTTTACCCTTTATTTAATAATAAATAAAGGAATAAAATAATACAAACTAAAGTATGTGATAAAAATAGGAATTATCAGCCTTAGATACAGTATAGTCAAACTGAAGTTGACTATTCTATTTTTAAGAAAGAAAGGTGAATAGTTTGCTAAAATTAATAATTGCTTGCTAGGCAAGTCTTCTTTCTTTACACATGAAAACTCATCATCTTCTCTATTCTGTCTTGTTGTGAAGGCATGCAAAATATCATCTCCTGTGTGTAGGAAAAAGGATGCAACCTTTAGCAATATTTGCACAATAAATTTGAAGTGGGGACCACCTCGATTTGTTTGAAATTTTTGATGTTGCCAACTTTGTGGACTAGGAAATTTGCATGTGTTTTTGATAAAAGGGGAGCACCCTTGGTCATTGGCATGCATAGTTTATAATTCACCTTTTCGGTGATCATGGCACATAATGTGTTTTGATTTTTTGCATTGGTATTATAGTTTTGGAATTTTTAAAAAGACCCTGTATTGATTAATTGAGGGTCCGTGGGCTGGCCCCCTCTATGATGACTCACCCTTTTGCGAACTTTAGCCTGTGGTAACACAACCTTGGGTGGTTTGGCTTGGATTTTGTGAAGTGTTTGGGGCCTTTGATATTTGTACTAGCATGCATGATGCCATCGATTCTCCATCTGCAGTTAGGGTTTTGAACCCCATCATTAATTATGGTCGGTGGCATTTAATTGGGGCTTATCACTAAAACTGTGTGTGGACCGATCACCGTTCGATCTTCCACTTGGCATTTGGTGATCGATTGATCCTTAACCATGGGTTAGGGTTTTGAAACCCTAGTTCGATGGAAGGTTTATACACTTGGGCTTCGCACTTGGTCATTTCATTTGGTTTTTCATTTTGTGGCGAAGCCCTGGCAATTTTTTCCTCGCTCTACATTTTTTATGAAAGCATGGAGATCTTGGAGGTCTTTGAGCCTATATTTTTATTTTGGAGACCTTCGATGCCATTCGATTACGATTGGGTGTGCATTTTTTAGGATCTCGAAGCTATTCTTTTATATTATGTTTGCTTGTAGCTCGAATTATAGATTGGATTTTCTATTCTAAGTATGATCTAAAGATCATTTAATCTATTTACTTGTTGTTTATCCTTTGTGGACCATTTGAATGACTACCTTGCTTCTGGTTTTCTATCTGGTTTTTCAATTCAGTTGCTAATGAACTCAAATACGAGTTAGCAGAGGGAAGTGCCACCAACGTTTTTCTTGTTTGTTTTGTTTTCATCCTCGGGCACGGTGAGTTCCAACACTATTTTCTATTTTCCTTTTGAGCTCGAGTTTTAGTTCTACAACTCTAAAACATGGAAATGCCAGTCATAATCTTCGGAAATACTTTTCATGTGAAGTCTCTTTCCCGATTCTGTAGTGAAATTTCAAACTATTATTTATTAAGGCCCCTTTCTATGCATGATTTTGATATTTTATAGATATGGCTCATTATTTGGAAGTGTTAACTGTTTTTCTGTTTCTCATTTTATACTCAAACTCTGTCTATTCTTCTTTTGATAGATACATACCTGGTAGTTTGTCATTTACTCCTCCATTCTGTAGATGCATAGTTTGTAAATTCTTTCTCTTCATGCAATGAGAAAACTATAACCCTTGATTATTTGCAAGTGTAAAAGAAGTGTAAAGGACTTGGACTGCCTTTTGTAGATACAACCATTTTATTTCAAATTTGACTACAAAAGTTCCTTTGGTACTTGTCAAATTATGTATTGGGAACCCACTCCATCCTTCCTGTAGATGCATATTTGTAATTTATGACTCGTTCCTTCATTCTGTAGAGGAAAAAATGCTTTTTTTTGAGTAATTTCTCACTGTAGATGCATGCTTGACTTGTAGAAATTTGTTCTGGAAAGCATGCTTTGATTGAATACTTGCTGAGATTTTTAGTTTATTTCTTCAGTTGGAAGATGAATACCATATTGTATATTCTATAGCTTTGATAGATCACTTGGAATAATGACTTTCTGGAAATTGTATACTATTTCTTTGTTGGAAACATGATGGCATTCCATTATGTATAATGAAATAGATGCTCCTTTTCTGGAAAATGAAGAAAATACCTATTTTCCTTTTCTGTAATGACTTTTCCTTTTTCAGAAGTCATGGTAGCAATTGTATTTCAAATTTTGCATTAAAATATCATTTCTGTTTTTCTAGAAAAGTCCATTTTGCAAGGGGAAACTCTGGAAAAAAATTCTAGAATCCTTCTCTCTCCAAATTCTTATGATTTAACCATTCTAAAAAGATATAAACATCTCTCTTTCTTTTCTGATTACTTGAATGAGCTTTTCATGCTGGCTTTACTCAATTCATTACAACTTCTGAAAATTGTGAAGTAGTTGCCCTTTGATTCACACTTGATTTTGGAAATTAAAAAGAACTTTTGATAGTTGTAGCATGCTGAAAATCTGGAATACCTGTATGTTTCATTTGATCATGATATCAACTTAGAAGTGATGAAACATGTATTTTTATTGACTATTTTTATTCCTTTTGAAGCTTAGATAGTTTAAAAAGCATGTAGTAGCTTAAAAAACACGTATTTCAATTTTGTTTTAAATCAAAAGTCAATTTTACAAGGGGAGACTCTGGCAAAAATTTTCAGAATCCTCTTTTCTCTATCCCTTTTTAGATTTCCAATTCTTGACCCATTCTCGATGCTTGATGCTTCCTACAAATCATCTGAAACTGATGCTTATTCCCTTTAGTCATTGCTTTCCTCTTAACCAGATAAATTGATTTCATTCAATGTTGCAACCTGTTCCTACAAAATTTAGAAATAAGTTAGAAATAAATAGGCTTTTTGGCCTCTCTTGTATCCATGTGGTTTATTTCTTCTTCTTTCCTTCTTCTAGCAAGTTGTTTTCCAACTTCCTTCATGTGCTATTTTCCACATCCTTTTCTTTTACAAGCTACTCCAGCTTCTACCTTTTCTAACACAATCTTTAGCTTCTTTGATTTTCTCTTGCCATTCATTTCACTTAATGTACTCTACTTTTTCCTTTGCTGCCAGCCTATCTGTATCTCTTTCTCATCCTGTGTCATGCATTTCTATATTTATTTCCTTCAAGTACCATTAGATACATTGAACTTAGAATATGTATTTGCTTTAGAACATGAGTATTGGAATAACATTGTACTCTGAGCTCAAAATTTGATAGATACTGCTCTTGCCTTGAAGATAAAAGAAAATGGAGATGGAAGCAGAAGATGGAAGAGTTGAGATGGAGATGGAGATGATGAGGAGTGGAGATAGAAGACATATAGGCAATGATGGGTTCCATTTTACTCCTCTACTCTTGTTCTTTAGCACATGCAGTATTCTCATTTCCATGTATATGATGAGGCACTTAGTCATATCCCATGGCTTGTGTGGGAAAACTTATGATCTCTTATGAATAAAGAATTAAATTGAAATAATGAGTTGATTATCTCTTTCTACATTCAGTTTTCCTTTGATTGTACAATGATGTAGGCAACTCAATATCTCAATAAAATGAATTAACATAAGGGATAATCTTAAAGTGAATACCTGTAACTTCCACTGGATAACCATTGAATGAGATGTGCCTCCTTGTATGTTGTTTGACTGTCTTAGCCTATGCCTTTCAACTTGACTCCTTCCTGCTACTTACATTTAGACATTATTGTCACCATTTTTTTGTCAGTATTTTCTTGACGTAAGTAGTAGGAAAGGAGTCAATTGTAATCATTTATGATAGTGTAGATGGATGCAATCTCATTGATCACAAACAACTTAATTAACATAGGATAATAAATCTAATAGGCACCAAGTGTTTTGTTTGTGGAGCCTATTTTCATGTTAGAGTGTCGTACACCTTCATGTGTTACACTTGGGTATTTTTATGGGTAATGGGTAATGGGTAATGGGTAACCGTTATAAGTCATTTGTGGGCCCATGGTTTTTTAGTACCCATTGTTTTGTAAAACCACCTCTTGACTACCCATAGGTTTATGGGATGGTTTTGTTTTTGCCCATTTTTGATACCCGTGGTTTTGTAAAACTGCTGCTTAGCGAGTTTTCTATTTATATCGTCTTATGCATATGATAGATGTACAAGCAAATGTATTACAGATGTGTTTTTGAATTCGGGTGTGAATTCTCGTAGCGTTTTTGAGCATAGCTCCAAATGGATCTGGTATTGTATTGAGAGAGTGGAGGCTTGTAATAAAATATGAGCAAGTGATTCTTAGTGGACATAGCCCAAATTGGGTGAACCATGTTAAATCTTGTCTCTCTCGTGTTTTGCTATTTATTCTACACTTTTATTTTAGATTTGTAATATTTTCTTCATATTAGTTTCTACTATAGCGATTCTATAAGGGATTATTCCACATATTTTATCTCTTATTTCCTAACACCAAGATAATAACCATGAATCGATTACTTGACAACTACCACTATGTCTACTATTCCAAAACTATAAACCTTGCATACTCTAAAATCTGGTGTCTTCATCAAGATAACACAGATGTCCTTTAGGAATTGTGTTCTTTTGATGAGGATATTCGTGAAATTACAGACTATGTGATGTGTTACATTTTGTAACAGCACACATAGCTGAGAATTTCACTTAATCTCTTTCACAAATCAACAGAAACAAAATAATCTTATGTAAATTCCCTTAGCTTAGGTATACTTCACCAAGGCTATCCATCGAAACAAAGTTTTGAGTTGCCCATTTTTGCACAAGTGCAAAAAATGTCAACAGTATAATTACGGCATAAATATTAATAATACCAAAAGAAAGGTCATTAATACTCATAATCACCCACACATCCTTATTATTGGGGTCCTAGCCCGAGGTAGTGATTAATATCGAAACTTTCGGCATGATAGAAATGTTAGCACCAGCTCTGCCTTCAATATGCTACATGTGAAAATACGTAAAATATGGTGCAATACAGATAGAGTGTTCTAGGGAAAAAAATGCCAAATTCCTGTTAAAAAATCACATCTAAATTGCTAATTAATTAGCAAGATAAATGAACAGAGAATTTTTGTTAGGGATTTTTCAAACCTTGAACATTCCATGACATGATACTAATGAAATATTTGACATATCGAATTCCCCCTGCCCATCAAGAATTTTAAATACATCACTTTTCTCACACATGAAATACAAATAAAAATTCCCCATTCGACATTACACCTGTTCATACTTCGGTGACCTTGTTGCTAAGCATTGAACGTTGTTATGCTTCTTTTTATCTTTGTTGGCTTCTCCCTTGTTGCAGGAAATGTTCAACGCATTCTTCCTCTTTGTCATGTCTACTTATGTCATGTTGTTTCAGTTGTTGGCCCTTGAAATGTCCTTTACGATATTCTTATTAAGGGAAAATCATGTCCTCAGATCGTCAAGCTTGACTGTCCGTCATTATTATTATGAATTATAAATATTTTTTTGTTTAAGTCCTAAAATTAAAAAAATAATAATAATAAAATAAAATAAAATAATGATAAAAATGATATTATTAAGCGAATGGTCGATAAGAAATTACATATATCTTATTATTATCGTCATTCTTAATCTATATGAATATTAATTACCTCTATGTCATTTTGTTGTATCATTTTATTCGCTCACATAGACCAAACCTCATTCCACGATGGAGAAGGGAATTACCTAATCGTGGTGCCATGTTCGGTCCTTGATCCATGTTCACTTTCGAACATCAACCTCTAGTTTCATCCCCCTTGGTCGTGTACTCCTGCTTGCTTGTCGTTTCAATCGTTTAAATTAAAGGAAACTATAATGTTGCTTCCTCCAGCATGTCAATCATATGCAATTTAACCTTTTGGTCGGTATAGGATCAATTCGATTAATTGGATTTCTTTTCTTGCTATCTTGTGAGTGTGTAAGGAGGTAGTGGGTAGTGCAAGCTTTGATGGCGTTGTTATTTTTTTAATGCTCAAGTTAATCTTTCCAACTACCACCTATCATTTTCCCCTTCGCCACTTTGGCAGTGAAATGTCCCTTATGCGTGGCTTCCAATAAAAAGATATTTTCCTTATGTGGTTATTAGCTAGTGGTTAGTGGAATAATTATGGTATTCCATTAATTCTTTCAATGTGTATTGATGGGTTTTTTTCTTGTTGGCATGTCCCTTTGTTACGGTGGGATAAATTTGGGGAAGGGACTTTTTTTTCCTTGCTATGTGGGTGGCGCAGGTTGGACACTGTTGTGTTGCATATGGTGAATGGGGGACAAGTTTCTTTGCAAAACCTTTTGTACTGTCCCGAAATTACGGAAACACATTAAGATCCTATCTCTTTGAAGCCTTATGTCAAACAGCTTACATGCCTTATGGGTGGTTCCACACCTAGTGAAAATCTAATCCCCATTTTGCTTCAATAGATATCCATATTCCGCTCTAAAAAGGGATGGGAGGAAATTGAAAAGGTTGTGGAGTCTTGTTGTACTCTTGGTAATCACATTTTAATAGAAGCTTCATATTATTTTTCATTAAACCTATTTTTTGTATATATTTCTTTCATTCCAATCTTTGAGACCACTTCTTTTCAGACATTTCATCTTGTTGTTTTATAGCTCCCGCCCTAGCCGTGAATCACTACTTGTGCCAAACGTGGAAGCCTGTAGTGGTGTTTTGGATGCCCTACAAGCTCATGGTTGCATCATGGATGCTTATTGAAGGCATGTTAAACCTAAACTATGCAATTTTCTACTACCATTTCTATAATCTCATGAAATTTATGTTCTCTTCTTGAATGATGTCTAGGAGTGGTTTGGTTTGTGGTTAGTTATTGTTTTCTTCTGGGAAAATTCAAAAGGAAACATTTTCCGGTTGTCTTTGGCTGAAAATCTTGAAGTTTTTGTAAAGGAAGTAAAAGGAAAAAGTTATTGAGATCTCCTTATCAAGCATGGTTTACTTTTCTTTCATTCTGGTTATTTCATTTCCCAGTAATTTGGGTATTTTCCTTGAGTAAATACTTTGAGGGATGATCACTTATTTGTTAGATTTATTTTATGATTTAAAGACTTCGAGTTTTAGTGGTAATTTGTTGCAAATAAAACATAAAAAAACATTCCTTTGAAATCGACTATGTGGGTTTGAATCTTGCATGAAATATTCTATATTTTTGGGGGTTTTGGGTAAATGCCAAAATTGTGGATTCAATGTCAAATTTTGGTACTTGCTCGATATGGATTTCTGTGTGGTTTTGGTTGCTAAATAATGTTTTCCTCTTTTATAAGCTGCGACATTTGAGTTGTCATTAGTGGTTAAAGGAGTGTTTGAATCGAACCCTTCCGCCTTTAGTTACAGGAACGAGGTGCCTAAAAATAATATTGTATGGTAGTAATTCTTTGATGTTAAATTATACTTGAATTCCCTTTTTAATTTTGAACCCTATGATTCAACTTGCCTTCCCATGAGAAGACTAGTACAACTGATAAAAAGCGTTTTATTCATTGTTCTTCTATTAGATGATTGAGACTTGTTTGATAAGAGGTATTAATGATCTCCTTTTTTTTAACTCAATCCAAGTTGAATGTCCTGAAGATGTTTATTTCATAAGTAAAAGCTTTATCAAAAAATTTGGAAACATGTGGAGGACAATTTAGTCTTATTGATGAAGTTGTATAAATATGTTTTTCTTAAGTATTGTTCTAACAGAACTTGAATACTATCTGTTTGCATGCATGTGGTATACATATCTGATGTTGTGTGATTAATTTTCATGCATGCGTGCACACACACACATATAAAGAGGAAAAGTGGAAAATAAATATAGTGATAGTTAACATATTACCTGTTCTAATACGACTCAATAAAAGTGATTCAAATACCTTTCTCTCTCTCTTTGGAAAAATTTAAGGTCGGTATTTATTATTGCTTTTATAGATTGGCTAGAGCTTAAGGTTATTGTTAGGATTTCATTAATTAGTGGAAAAAATAAGAAAATTGGATTACCGCTTTGTTGAGTGACCTTAATGGATTATAGGAATTTTAAGAATAGTTTAGTGTTACTTGGTCAATGTTGTTACTTTTTGATCCCTAGTCATGGTTCCTAGAATTGTTTTGTCTCTTGGGTTCATATGCCATGTCGAATACCAATGATGTAACTATGTATAGTTTTAAAAAAATGGAGTAATGGTAAGCTTTTCTCATGAGGTAAAAATGTTGTGTTGTGAACCTTTCTTCGATATAGTAACAATGTAATTTTTAAAAACATTTTAAGAAGGGTGGGTAATCCTTATAAAATTTCTTTATGAGTGAATTAATACAGATGTGACCTACTTGATAAAAATCAATTATATAAGTGATCAAAGAGGGAATTATCCTTGTAAAGTAAAATTATATACCTTGTTATCCCTAGCTAAACCAATGAACATTATCTATTTCAAAGAATTATTAAACGATCATGAGGTGAAATCAATGGAGAGATTTTACAAGATAATAAGATTTAATAAGTAGGAGGAAATAGTTTATAAACCATGCAATCTATCTCTCATTCGTTTGTAAGGTAAATTGTTTTCTTTCGTAAAACTCATCCAAAGTGAAGCCTAAGTGAAACCTTTAATTATTCTCGATAAATTCTCAAGCTTCAATAAAATCCTAGCTTATAAGTGGTTTTTACTTTGATCCATTCTTGAAATAGAGCATTCCTTTCTTGATATTGTTAAATGTTATCTTACTATTGTAATGGGCAGTCTTAGGATGCCCAGTTCTCTCAAAATGACTAAAGTTAATACTTTTACAGATAGCTTATGCATGTTGATAAAGGAAATATTTTTGAAGGTCTCATCGGGTTGATTTATGAAGTTTCTTGTTCAAATGTCAAATGTGTTGTGAATCTTGTAATGGTGCTTGTAAAGGAGTTTAGAAGGCTGCTTTCCTTGGATTATCGATAATTGTGAAATAAAGTTGTCTTGTCCTTTTGTAGCGAAACTTGTAATTTGTGAGGAAAGGAAATCGATCATCCCCTTGTTCGTATACTCTCCTTATGATATTATTTCAGTCATAACAATGTTGTAACATGGCTTGACCAAATTGTTATCTATTTGTTCTCATCTAAAGTTCTTTTGAATCTTGTGATACCTTTGGTTTGTGTGTCATGTTGAATAGAAATGTTATAACCATGTTTAGCCCTCTCATTTAACAATGATGGTTTCTTATCTCATTTAATAAAACTTTCATGTTTAATAACCCCCCATGGTTTTGGCACTAGTGCAATTTTTTTATATTTTAGTGAGTGAGTGGCAATCCTTGTTCTAAGTTAATAAAAAATAAAATAAAATGAATTCATAGATGAACCAATAAATAAAATAACAATGAAATTAGGTTTCTGTTAATAAATTTAAGAATCTTAAATTGGAAAAAATGAGTTTTTTTCTACCAAAGGTAAAGAAAACTACCCTCGTTAACCCTAACTATGGATTAAACTTTATCCTCTTTTTCATGAAACGTTAATTATTTCTAAAAGTATTTTTCCTTGTTGTCTTTTGGGGACATAGTCATATCTTAGTTAGTAGGGGAGTTTGATTAAGGATAATCTAAGACTTATATTATTCTTTGGGGACCCCATGTGTTTCCTTTATCATACTTAATCAAGAGATTATTAAATGAAGCTTTTACCCAAATCTAGTTGAACTCTTAAGTCTCACTAAAAGGCCGGTTAATAACTAAATAGATCATAATGAAATAAATTGACCTTCTCTCTCTAACCATTTCCTTAGTACTTCGAAACCATTATTAAAGTAATGATAAATTTTTGATCCTTTCTCAAAGGGGTTTTTCATTCCAAACTTAAACCGGTACCTCCATCAATTGGAGATTTCACTCGCTCTTTTTCCCAACAGAGGTTAAAACGAGGATTCGTAGCTTATGGTTGTTTAGATAACCTTGCGGGATTTGTTTCACCCCATCCCCTTGTAGCATTAATCTAATAACTAATTAAACAAACATTTGTCAAAGTAAAGGTGATCCTCTTTCGGTAATTTTTATCTAAGCCTTATGTATCTAGTATAAAAGAAAAGAAATCTAGCCCTATAAGGAGAATTGTATGAATCATAACATGAATCTTCTACACCGAAAATTTAGGTCTTCAAAGACAGCTTTAGTGAATATTTAACCTTAAAGGATTTTTCGTGGAGTGTCCCGAATCAGTAACTAGGTATTACGGGTTGGTATTTTTACGGTGTCTTGTCTAAGACAAAAGTGAACTATCCTTGATGGGTGTTGAGTGTTTCCTTTCTGCCCTTGTGCTCATTGTTGTGTCAAGTTTTTCAAGGAGCTAGTTGTAGCCATTATGACCACTTGTTGTGCTGCTATGTTCCAAACAAGTCAAAAAAAATATCATGTATTTTGGTATGTGGTCTTGTGTGTCTGAAAAATAGTGTGCGTTACACTTAGTATCGTGAGTGGAGGTTCATTCTCTCGAACCTCCGGGACATTGGAGTTGCGTGTTGGTGGTCGATATATGAAGAGTAATGTGATTTAAGCGTAATGTGAACTATGTCGTAATTGTGATATTGTTTGCACACATGTTGTGTATGTCACTTAGTGTGGAATTGTTAGCATGTTGATGTGTTAAGATGAGAGTATTCTCTCTCCTTTTCAGGAATTCTACATGAATTTGAGTGTGAAAAACTATTTTTTTGTGTGTGTGAAAGAAATGTGATTATTGATTCAGAGTGTTGGATCCTTTTGGCATTTGTGATGTGTGGGTGTGCCGATATGTTATGTGACTAGGTTGATTGTAGTGGATTGGATTTCTTAATGATGTCATTATCATTTGTGTAGAAATGTGTGTATTTCCACGTTATATGGCAGTGGACTGTATGTTGAGTCTGTGTTCATCATAATTGTAGTTCATGTGATATGTAATGATTAATGTCGTAAATTGGGACATATATTGAGTATATGATCCCTATCGTACAATGATTGCACTTTGGGTGTAGCATGTGGTGATGTGATATGTTGTAACTGTGACTGTAACGTATCTGAAATACCCTGTATATGTACCTTGCGAAGGTGCTATGATTAATGTATGTGAACCACCATTGTGTTAGTGATGTAGTGACATGTTATGTTGTGAACCTTACGCTAACCGACCCTGAGGGAAATCGGTAAGAGTGTATGTTTGGAGTGACGGGATGGGTATCATGTGCCAAGAACTCAAGCTAACCTTAGGCTTAGTAGATGATGACCTGTGCCCCCTTCTCTCTCTCCTTGTGGTTGTTGTATGGACGCAAGCTAAGTATAGCTATGACTGTGTTTAGCCTTGTCGAAGTGGTGGCAGGATGATTCAGATAGAGATGATCATAGTTGTACTAATGTTATGTTTTTTTTTTTTCTTTAGCCGAGACTCGATGTTCCGAGCCCCAAGACTCGTTGAGTACCCCTTGGTGGCTAGATAAGGCCACACAGTCCTCATGTAGCATTAACTCCACCTTGCATGCATTATAATTGAAAACTTGCAAGCAAATACTAATGGTAAGGCACAAGAACCATAAAACAAATGAATTATTTTCTTTTTTTTTGAAGAAATGTATAGTTAGAAGTGTTGTGTAAGGAAGAACACATGTAAAAGGGTAGAACACCCGAGAACAATGTCAACCATCATTTCTATAATCTATACGCTAAAGTTTTGGACCATTTATAAAGAGATTATGCAACTTTAGATATTGTGAGAACGGCATGCTGATTCTAATGGTGCCCACTGCCAACAGCTTCAGTGTAGTAAGGCATCAATGTATCTCCATTAAAAAAATTTGAGAAAATCAAAATATAAATGAAAGGTATAGACCAAATCTAAATGGATTACAATCCGTCACAATAAATTTTGGAGGATAATAAAGTTGTCTTAGTTATTATTGGAAACATTTTTCACGAGGTTATTGACTAACATCATGAAACATTAATCCTCATTCTTGATTGAAAAGAAGTAAAAATATAAGCTATCTTGCTTGTTTCTCGATTAACATAAGCGTGTACCGAAATATCCCAATCACAATCCTCTCTCTTTCACTTGAATATGGGAATGATCACTTTTTCTTCCACCTTGTTTCAATTCCCCAGAAATCGAGATCGGATAATAGCCGCCCAAATCGATCATTTTACAAGCACAAGAATGGAAATGAGGAGAATGGAAATAACAGTGAAATCTGCAAGCAACTTGAAGAAACCAAATTTGTTGTGTAAAACCAAGGCCTACGCGGTGGTGTTCGTCCAGTATGGAGGAAACAAGAATATGATGTTGGGTGTGAGCTTGTACTGTGAGATATTATCATATCATTTGTTTGAAGTTACACATGAATATGTGGTAAATGGAACACACCGATGAGACCAAAGACAAATCCTCCTCTGTGGAAGTAAAGGAGGGAAAATGTACTTCCTCAAGTACAAAGCACTTGTCTAGGAAGGTAAAAGCATACCCAAAACACTAATGTGCAATTCAAGAAAAACATATGTGGAAGGCATGAGATGTTGAGAAGCCTTGGAAGCCAATACATTGGACACAAATTAATTAAATCTCTCTATTATTCATCCTTTCAATTCCTCTTTTTCCGATTGGGATCTACTTCTGGTTAGCTCGTGGTCAGTTCATTATTTCCTTGGCTCGTATGAAACCCATTAACTAAAATTTCATCCATATTTACTTTTTTATTTCTTCCAGTTTGGAAATACACAAATTAAATTACAGGAAAATACTCTCTCATAAGGAACAAGAGGAGAAATTTTTAGTAAAAAATGCCCCACTTTCCATTTCCAATGCCCATGGTTGTACACTTGGACCTTACCTTATTTATAATGTGCCATGGTGAAATGTCATGTTGTGGAAATTTATAGAAAAAGCTAGTAGTTGGCAAGGCCCTCAATGGGACAAGTAAAATAAGTTAGGAAAATATCTTTCTCGCCCTCTTCGACTCCATGCAACCAATGTCAACTTTACTTTAATAGATCATTGGTGTTGTTTTTCCTTAAAAGACAAGGACAAAAAAAGATAACAAATATTCTTTCTCGGTCAAATCAAATTAAAATGCATGTACTTTGTAGCGTAGTAACATACTAACAATATCATAACAAAAAGACATTTGTGATTTGATAATGTTTTAGAAATCTCAATATTTACGCTGAAGGCATTTGCATACTTGAATTTTCTTTCCTTTTCAACAAAATTTAATTGTGCATAACCTCTCTATCAATGACCATGTCAATGGAAAAACCATGGTGTATAGGTAACAAAAGTGGTGGTGGTTGAAATTTTATAGGTGTTCCTTGGGTCTATTTCTATCTTGCATGTGGAGGGAAATTTAAAACTTAGAACTTATTGAATGCTCACCTATTTTTATTTTGGACCATTTAAGCTCACATTTCACTTGTAATGCCCACATTTTACACACACAAATACAATAGTAAAAATACCAAATTAATTTTTTTATACTTTCATTGCTCACTACATAATGTAACTAGGGTTCCAAAATATAAACTCAAAAACTCATAAGACACTTACATAAGTCATCGAATAACATATAAACATGAAAACACCATATAGATGTCAATGCCACGCTTTCCCTAACTAAAAGATACCAACAATGACCCACCCGCAAGAAAGGGACTCAAGGATTGGCAAACCCACAACACATCACTCCCATGAATACATCTTAGTTACGGTTACCATTCCAAGAACTTTATTGTGTGAGAATATTTTTTCATTTTTCCACCTATACGTTCTTAAATTAATTTCACATTCAACTCACAGTTTGACCATTTAGATTATCTCTTTATCCCTTATAACAATCTCCATAACTTACATAATTAATTGGAATATTTCAAATTACATACAAAGTTCTGTTTTGCTCATTCTTATTTTTCCCAAAAACATTCTTCGATCATGGTATCTATATTTCCCTACCATAATTAAAATAGTTCAAAAACTTGTTGAATCCTTTCAACATTTCCACATCAAGAAATTATATTTAGATTTTTATATATCTTTTGTTTTCTCAAAGTTTGATCTCACCAAGGGAAATTCATATTCTTTGTAACACATGAATTTTTTAATTGAGTTATAAGGACTCCAAGAGTGACATTATTCCTAACCTAGAATCTTGTTTCACTCTTGTATACTTTACTCTTACATCGCTTTAAGGTCTCATTATTAGCATCACTTTATAACAAAAGAGGTATGAAAGTACATGTTTAACATCTTGAAGAAGTGCATGATTAGAATTATTATAAACTACACATGAACCACAAGTGATTTTTGTTTAAGATAAGATCCTAGGTTTCTACTTTTCAGGATTCCGCATGTGAATTTTCTTTTATTCTTAATGTCATAAAATGGCATAACAAGGGATTATGGGACCAAGAATCTAGTTTCCCGGGTTCTCTAAGGTCAACGAATTTCAAATCAATTTCATTAAAAAGGAGTTTCTTACCATATTCTACCCACAAGTTAACCTCCTAAACAACTAAGGTTTAGTTTAGTTCCAATTGTCACTCAAGGTTCTATGCCCTACTGTGGATCATATTAAGGTGTGAAAACATATTTACCCAATAAACCCTCCATAAAAGATCAACGTGCTATATTGTCACAAGCCAAAGTAACACATTTAGTTGTGATGAAATAAAGAGATCATTAACAAGAGTTTAACTCAAAGTATAACTATTCACTAGGTCCATTTGTGATGTCTGGATCCCACAAGGAGTTCATTCAATGATTAAGAAAATTCCTATATCTAACTTCGTAAGACTTGGTAGACGACTATGAAACTAGGGAGGTGTTAGTTCTACTTACTCTAGATAAAGTTTTTCCAGGTCGTTCCTAACCATCGGGATCATGATGACAATGCTGACCATACCGACCATGACGATAACACAAACTAGAGGTCTTATTTACCTAAACTAGGATGTTCCATCAAGCAAAAAAAAAAAAATTCATTCTATGGTTTTAATTTCTTCTACGCTAAGAAGGATCACAAATGAAGACAAGTATTGCACGAATCTTGTACTAGGGTTGATTGTTGTGGTTAGATTCCTTTATTACATTTTCAAGGTAAGAAACACAACACCAATTATTAAATCATCTATTGCACACTAGAAATGCACTACAAGATCTTAAATTCAAATTCATTTAACATATATATCCAACCCCCTTTTCTTTTTTTCTTTTTTGTTAAATATACATAAATCTGAAACAAAATGACACATAAGATTAAATGCATATTTCCCAATGAATTCGTAAAAGTAGCATCTCATGCATATTACAAAATTTCAAATATAAACTTTTATGTTACATTGCAACTACATTAGACATATATACATTTTCCAATAAAATATATAAATTAAAATAATAAGTAATGAATTATGCCATGCCTTTTCACCATCTTACTTCCATCCTGCAAAACCATGTGAGCATGATATCAACGATAAATCAATGGAATGAAATCCACCCTAGTCTAGCATAATTATCATTTTTAGTTTCCCATTTACATAATAACATTAATAATTTGCATTCAAAAGGAGAAGGTTAGAGACACATATTTATTTCATTTCAGTTCACTTCATTTCTTAACAAGTGAGAGAGAAAGAAATAGGGAAGAGAGAGAAACAATATTTCACCAAAAGTTCAATTTCACACAAAACGTCACATAGTAGAGTTTCAAGCAATTTATTACAAGTTTCCACAATGGTTTTGCAACCCAATAGGGGTCCTACAACTTTCTTTTTTGTGTTTTCCTACTAGTTGTAAAAGTGTTCAAGAAAGCCTCGAGGTGAAGAAACCACTTTCAAATGTTGTCCTTTTATGAGCAAACACACCATGGGTAAGCTTCTACGTGTCCTTCCGTACACCAAGAATACACAGGAATTTATGAGATTCAGAACTAGCGAATGGTTTGCGATTGGCACCCGGTTTTCCAAGGCCATCTGTCATAATTGACATAGCTATAAATGATTAAAAGTCAGCCCAAGGATCAGAAAACCACGTCCAAAACCGATATTCAATGGACGAACGGGAAACAAGAAACTTCCTACAAGTTCCCCTATATATGGATAATTCACTAGAGTCAATGGATAGAGAACTAGAAAGCGCTTCTCAAATGGTGATAAGATTTCTGAGCCACTGCTCATAATTGGTCCATTTTGACACAATCAAACCGTGACCGATGCCTCAAAATGTCATTGCTAAATCAGTAAAGATGAGTGTTTTTCCAAAATCTGAAGGTTCCGGAGTAATTATCTAGGAAAACACTAGAGATTTGCAGGCAAAGACGGAGCATTTCATTTCTCACAATTCAAATGGTGAGCCAATACGAAACCCAACTTTTGAAATTTAGCATCATCCTACAGCTACAAAACAATGTAACAAGGCTCCTCGAAGGGCATCAAAAAGATTACAAATGATCATTCAAGGTAGATTCAAGGATAGAAGTGACTCCTCACATGACAAGGTACACTTAGGAAACTTAACATCTCCGTTCCGGTGTTAGGAAGGTTATTTTGTAAGTCTTCGAAAATCGTGATTTATTTTTTTCACAAGAGAGTGGTCAACATATTTATAGGGTGCTCAACTTCAACTTGTCAATAAAAAAGGGTACTATAGCAATCTGGTTTCATCAGGAAGTTTTTTACATCGTCTCAAAATGAGGGTTTGAGTTTATGCTTGTCTACCAAGGAATATTTTAATTAAACAAGCTACAGTATGAGGTATTTTGTTTTGAAAACAAGTTTATTTAAAACTATTAATTCTATGATAATGCTACATTTTAAAATTTTATTTCACTGCAAATGAACAACTAAAGAACAAAATTTATGAGAGATAGGGAGAGATGAACCATGCCTAAAAATAGAACTGGAGAGGCGGAAGCTGGGGAGTTTGACATTGCACCCATCAATTGCACTTGCTTGCAGCCATATGGGGTGTATCCAAAGCTTTGACCTGAGTGTGCCTTGCAACGGTTTGATTTATTTGTTTACACTTCCCGAGTGACTACCAGAGAGCCACCAAAATATTTTGGTTATCTTTTCAAACAAGTCATGTCCCAGTTGAAAGCTTCTACTTTTTTTTGACATACTAGTTTGCCAAATCATGAGCAACAACAACATCTAACAAATTTCCTCTCCAATGGTTCTCCTAATAATTTTCAAATGTTTTTGTAGTTTGACTTTGAATAATGAATATGTTAATGTTCTGTCTGCAGCTGAGAGTTTGTTCTGAGATTATCTATTTTACAGTCAAATTCAACAATTCCTCCCACTACAAAAAAATGTATTGCATAACCTTGTATGTCTAGATGAATAGAATTTATTTTTTTAGGTTGTGTATGGTATTTTTTCCACTATCCATGCTCAATTTTAACCATAGAAAGAAAAATAAACCCAAATATATCTATCCTTTATAAGAAACTTGAGGCAGTTACCTCCAGTTTTCTTTGCTTTAGCTTGATATAGATATCTCTGGTATATCACTATGATGCTGACCACCACAGGTAGAGCGTTGTCCAATCCTAAGAAGCAAGGCAAAAATTATCAATAACACTAGGGATCCAATTTGTTGAAGGGTCTACTTCTGCCCTAAAATCAAGTACATGAACAACACAGTGAAAAATAACTTTGTCTGTTAAGCATTGTAAAAGTGAGAAAATCGACATTTTGATAAGAAATTTGTAATAAACTGTTATGCAAGGCATATATTTCTATTGGGAGGCCTAGATAAATTAACCTATAAAATTCCATTCTTTGCAAAGTCTACTCCAACCACCTTCACACGTAATAAGTATCAAAGCACATAGAACCTTTGCCCACTCGCACACCAGTACAAAATAAGTCAAAATTAATTCTCTCCTAGTGAAGCATTTAGAGAGCAATGTTTGTGCATCGTATTACAAAGTGATAAGAAAAAGATAGGGCTATATCCTTCCCTTATGGCCTTGTGGATCTTCAACATGATATATCCCTTTAGCACAGTCCCTACAATATCTTGTACATGTTAAAAGCCTCCAACTATCTAGTCATTGATAAATTATAATGTTAACTAGGTTTCGACGTGGTTATTGCCTGCATGGATCACGATAAAGTGGTTGAATAATTATGCAATGAAAGTGACAGGTCTAAAATTTTTTGAGGCACCCATTCCCCTGTCAGGGAGAACATGTGCTTCCACATGGGTTCCATAATTGCTTTCACCCACTCCCAGTCAAACACACTCATTTCCCACCCTTTTTTTAATAATTTAATTTAGTTAAATAATAATTTATATATTTTTCCATATAGGGAACCACATCTCCCTCCCCTTATAAGAGCATCATCCTTGATGCAACGTAATGTCAAGGTTAAAAGAGGGTACTCATGAGCAAGGAGGAAAAAATCAACGGCTCATGTCATCAGTGAAATGATACTTGCTGCCAACGGGTGACCACAAAGAAGAAGGCAAGGTTTGACAATTTCTTAATGTTCTATGAAGATTAGTAGTTCCAGTTTATATTATTACCTATTTAATCTTTTCCCTTAAGAATATGTATCAATCTCAAGCTCTTAATATTTCATTATTTTATATTTTAGTTTGTTTAGTTTTGTGGGTGTCCAACAAAAAATAACATCACAATACTACACATGGCCCGAACACAACACTACAGGTCCTCAAGAAATATTGCTATATACCCACACAATTGTATCACATCAAAAATCTCAACCAAACCATTGAAAGGAACATACACGGTCCACATAACATAGTAGATGTCACACACACATGCCTGACACAATAGTACTCATAACATAAGCATACTATAACAATATAGAATTCCCAACAATACACATACAAAGGTTTCACACAACTTGGGACAATAATTGTAGCTACATAGTGCCAAGATGGAAACAAAATCATGTGAAAGATGAGGAGCATGATTCCTCAACATCATAAAACACAACCCGAAGCACAAGAGTACACATAAATCATAAAACCAACACCAAAACCTTCCAAAACATCACAAAAAAATTCCGTATACCTCCCAAAGCATCATCGACTACTATATGTGCTTCCAAAAGCATCACAAATAAAGAAACCTCCAAGTGCACTAATCACACACACATAAGTCTCTTATATCTCCATCAAGTCTCTTATGCCTCCCTTAAGGCATCACAAACAACTCCATATACCTCCCAAAAATTCCTTTCAATTCCTCTTCCTCCGATTGGGATCTAATTTTGGTTGGCTCGTGATCATGATCAATTTTTGCTTGGCTCGTATGAAACCCATTAAGTAAAACTGCATCCATATTTACTTTTTTAGTTTGTTTAGTTCAGCTATACACAAATTAAATTATAGGAAAATACTCTCTCATAAGGAACAAGAGGATAACAACTTTTGTAAAAAATTCCCCACTTTCCATTTCCAATTCCCATGGCTATACACTTGGAACTTACCATATTTATATTGCACCATGGTGAAATTTCATGTTGCGGAAATTTAGAGAAAAAGATAGAAGTTGGCAAGGTCCTCAATGGGACATGTAAACTAAGTTAGGAAAAGATCTCGCCACCCTCTTGGAATCCATGCGGCCAATGTCAACTTTCCTTTAATAGATCATTGGTGTTGTTTTTCCTTAAAATACAAGGACAAAAAAGATTAAAAAAAATTCTTTCTCAGTCAAATCAAATTAAAATGCATGTACTTTGTAGTGTAGTAACATACTAACAATATCATATCAAAGAGACATTTGTTATATGATAATGTTTTAGAAATATCAATATTTACGCTGAAGGAATTTACATACTTGGATTGGCTTGCCTTTTCAATGAAATTTAATTGTGCATAACCTCGCTATCAATGACCATGTCAATGTAAAAAGCATGGGTTATAGGTAACAAAACCGATGGTGGTTGACATTTTGCAGTGTGCCTTGGGTCTGTTTTTGTCTTGCATGCGGAGAGAAATTTAAAACTTAGACCTTATTAAAAGCTCATCGATTTTTATTTTGGACCCTTTAAGCTCACATTTCACTCACATGAATAATGCGTATGAGTTTGAGGCAATTAAGTGGATCAAAAATAACATATATCATTTTAGTGGGAGCAATATTCTCTGTGAAATAGTTGTTGGGAATTCATTTATTTAATTCCCACCTTCTAATTTCTAACTTTCCATTCATGTCTACATCTAACTTATCAAATTAAATTCCCTCCAATAAAAATATTTCATTCCATAAAATTAAAAAACGGTAAGCTTGATTGACAAATAGAATCTACCTTTCATTGATATGACTATTTGTTTGAGGGCTTCAATTATTTATGGTTGTTCACACACCTCGTATTCTACATTGGAGCGCATATAACAGATGTTATTTGGGTATGAAAAATATAATTGGTATATTAGGCGTAAGACATGTCGGGTTTTAATTATAACCTTTTTATTTCTGAATTTCTATTCATATCTTCACATTTTTAACAAATTAAACGTCATGCAAGCTGGAAATGGGGGCCAAAATGTTCGACTAGAAGTAGACATTCCAATTAGGTCCTAAATATTGGAACTTATGGAATTTCTATTTATTTACTTTGGCCCTGTAAAATACAAATTACACTGATGTGAGTATTTCAAACAAGCTCAAAACTATAAAGTGGACCATAGATTGTAGATATTTTTTGGGTTGAAACTATCTACATTGTGAAATAAGTATATGATATGTGAATATTTTTTTTGATGAAAATACATCTTATATTATATTAATGAAATAAAATACAAGATAGCTTTTAGAAAAAAAAGAAGCTAGTATGAGAGCACGCCCCAAAACCACAAACAAACTAGGACGAGCCTAGGAGAACACCAAACGACAAAATTAACAAACAAGAACAAAAATTCCTTAAGTAGGCCAATCATGATTGTCTAACTAGCCCGAACATGGGAATTCCTTTTTAGCATCTAAAATTTCCCAACCATGTTGGCGAGTAGCAGAGACCACAACCTTCCTAACAAGATGGTGGCGAATGAATCCTCCATTGTTGAGGGTGGGGAGAGTTGTAATACAAGATGAAAGAACACCATTGAGATGCGGAGAGGAGTAATGAGATGGGAAGAGTGGCTCTTGGGTGATGTTACACGAGGAAGCTATAAGGTGAACCTTCTTCGATGTCATGGCCCGGAAGCACTTTGCACACTTCTTGGGCCTAGAAGCACTGTCCATGCTTCTTGTCTGTGATGCATCTAACAATCCATTTTACACAGAGTGCCTGCCCTTGGCATTGTATGTGAATAATGCCTAAACCCCCATAATTGTGGGGAAGGAAACATGTCTCCGAAGCCACTCGATGAAAACCTTTTCTAGTGGACGTGTTGGGCCAAAGAAATCCTTTGAGGATTTTTTCTAGCTTCTAAATAGAGGCTCTAGAAGGAACCTAACATGAATAGTTGTAAACGTGCGTGACCATAAGTACTTTGGAATAAATTTGGAATTTTCCTGCCAAGGACAAAGGTCTGGTAATCCAATAATCCAATTATTTTTCTCATCCGATGAAGCTTTAAAGGAAAAAGGGATGCCAATAAATTTAAACATTTCACCATGTGCAAGAATCTTCAACTCAAAAGAGGCTAGCCATGTGGGTGCTGAGAGGAAGGATTGCTGGTAGCACAGAGTTTTCGGCATTGAATGGAAGAACCAGACACTAAAAAAATATAAATCGTGAGTGCATGGTATTGTGGATATTGGATTCTTCCTCAATGAGCGTGAGAAATGAATCATCTACAAAGTAACCACTAAGCAATTGATATTTTTTGTGGAATGCGGTGATATATTCCCATAATGATTCCTTGGGTTTTGGCGTGGGCTAGAAAACACCCAAAACCTTCAAAGAATAAGCAAGTAGAGCGTAGGCTCTAACGGAACCATTTTCAAATGAAACAGGAACATTTCAAAGGATTCAAATATGAAACCATTAATAGTGCTTTGGGTAGAGGAATTAGCAAATAACATTCTAACTAATTGGATAAAAATGGGGTCGAAACCAAGGTCTTAAAGCATGACAAGGAAAAACAAACTCAATCCAATCATAAGCTTTCTTGAAATCAATTTTAATGAACATAGCAGATTGATTGGATCTGTGAGCCCATTTCATGCCTTTCCATACCAAAATGATGTTGTCAAAGATGTAGTGCCCTTGAATGAACCTAATTTGTTCTAGTTGAATTAAGGTGGGGAGAATATTACGAAGTCGCATAACCACAACTTTGGTGGATTTTTGGAGACATTTAACAAAGGATAGGCCACAAATAGGTAATTTTCTTTGGATGCCTTGGTTATGAGATGAAGTTAATATTCCCTTTATTGACACATGGCTACAATGATTGGTTTTGAAACCCCTCGAGATAGACTTGAATAAGGTCTTGCCCAAGTGAACCTCATAAATATTTATAGAATTGTCAGGAAACCATTGTGTCTCGAAGGCCTTATCATTATCCATTTACATGAATGCATCGTGGAGGTCATAAACATGGATCATTTAGTTGCACACCACCTTTTCAGCTTGGAAAAGCTTACGAAAAAACAACTAGACATTTTTCAAGGGCTTCTTGTCTATCAGCAGAGGGTTACTAAGCCCGAAAGACTAACTTATAATGTTACAAAAATACTTAAAGCATGGGTTAGCGATCGGTGACCCGAGCTCCGATCAAACATTTTCCAAATTTGTTTAGAAGGATTTTTGGCTTTGAGAGAAATAAATAATTCTTTCGAGACTCGGTCGCCAATTTTAAGCCAATGCATACGGCAACAGATTTGAGCTCCCTAAGTGTTGTAATCATCAGCAATTTGAAATTGATAGCAAAGTGTTGTAACTTGAAGTTGTATAGTTTTAGAGAAGGGTTTTCCCAGAAGCACCACCACCACTCAGCTAAGAGTGGAGATGTTAATGGAGTATGAGAGACATTTCGTTTTGGCCAACTGTATGTCATAGATTATAAGGAATCTAGTAGTTTGATTTATAACGTCCTCCCACCATTGAGTCCACCTGACATGCATAGGTGGATTAAAGTTCTAACAATGACTTAGCCGTAGAGCTAAGATCCACACACGATTGATATGATTGAGTGTGGGACCATGCTACATCAAGATAGTATTAAGAAAGAATTGGGCTTTATGAAAAAAAAGCACGCTTATCATGCCAAGTGATACGAAATGGTATAGGGGAATGATAAGATAGTACAAAATTAGGCATGACCTCAACTAGTATGGAATAAATGCTATCAAAATAAAACATTCTTGAGATGACAGCATGGATCTATCGATCCATTTGAGAACACGATCCAACCTCCTCAAAGGTTGGACAAGGTGAGCCAAGCTTCAAAAGTGGGAGAGTGAGAAGAATTAGGGTCATAAAACCCAACCATATTCCATATTAAAAACCACACCTCCCTTTCACTAGATATCAATATCATCAACATGTGGCCGCATTTATGAGTGGGTGACTCAACCATATTAAAATTGTAACTTATGACCCGATAAGCATCAAAAATTGTTCAAGCTATTCATTGCTAAAGATAAGACCTTTTGGTTCCATTTTTTGAGGTGTATCTATTAATGAGGCCAAAAGGGAGGGTGTCAACATTAAATAGGACATATATGGCTCCATTTTTGGGGTCAATGCCATGGTTAATCAACAAGAGCTGAAATTTGGTAGCTAATACAGAAATTAAACAAGAACGCCCTACTTCATGATTACTTTGCAGAAGGCCAAGATGGATTTACAAAGGACATGTAACTGAAAACCTATAATTTTCACCTCTTAAAAAAGAAAAATAAATAAATTGGTAAATATTTGTGGAGTTTCATGAACAACATACTAGCGATAGGAGTTTGTTAGACCCTAAACATACCAAGATAAAAAATTCACGGGAGACATTAGTAAACATCCATGCCATTAGCATCTTAACCATCAATGGCGTCGAACCATTTTTGTAGGAATTGAGTAGTGATATGCTACAAAAAATCCGGAAGATTTCTCTTTTGCTCATTAAATGCGATATTATATTCCTCTTCTATTTAGTCCAAACTGCACATCGGGTTATGATCTTGAGAGATGCAAAAAGGACTTTGGGACCTTTTCCTTGGCCCCTGTGAGATGTTTGTTAAAAGCAACGATGAAGGTTACGACATTTTGACATTATAAAAATAATTTATCTGGTCCATGAGAACTGAGGCCACCTTAGGCGTGCTAGATTATTTTGGTAACTGGAAAGATGAGTTGGTAGCATGAGTTGGTTCTTTAGGAGCAACAGTTGGCTCCTTAGCTTACGAGCTATGGGGTTGTTCTTTAACAGTTGGTTCATGCTGACCATTTGAACTAGAGGCATTGGATTGCTGATTTTTATTCTTATTTTTCTAGCCCCCCACTATTTTCTAACCTTGCTCCTGCAGGTGTTTGGTTGATTTAGAAGCTTCTTTAGCAACTAAGAAATTGTGAGGAACATAAAGAGGATAGTCCTTGATCTTATGATCGAGGCCTAGTAGCAGAAGAAAGTGTTAGGAAAGTTGATATACAGAATACGATGGGAGTAACACCAATCTCCCATCTAGATTACCAGAAATATTTCAGTTCTTGTGAAATATGTACCTCAATACAGACATGCATATGTGGACGAGTATGGTAAAACTGCTCTAGTTCGAGGAATACCACCCTCACAATGGAAGAAGCAATCTAATGCACAACATGAACATAAGGAAAAGGTAGGCTAGGAGATTGTACCATTATGTGTAATTTAAGTGCAACATACTCAGACCACAAAGTCTTTGATCCATAGATACAGGTCCAACAAACAGTTGCGAACATACCAGGTGGTGTATTGGACCAAAATGTTGGGGGAATTGGCTATATCATAAAAGAAAGAAAGGAAGAATCCTTTAGTCATATTTTGGATGTTATCGATCCGGACCCCATGAGGAGTCCGACCATATTAACCAAGGATTTGAGCATGCTTTTAGAGGGGATGCGACCCAAAAAATACCTAATGAGACAAAATTATTCTAACCATTGATAGGAAGCATTACACTCAAGAATAGGTAAAAACAATGGTCATTATATAGGGGCGGCCAACGGGTGAGAAACCTTAGTTAAAACAATGGTATTAATATTCGGGAGAGCCTAAAAATCCAACAGAATAACAAGTTTTCAAGGTAGAAACCCTAGTGGAGATGACTCCCAAACTAATAAACTTTTTTAGATATGAGAGTATTTATGTCATGCTACCAATTACAAGTTGTTTTGCTAGGAGGTTTTTCATTAGTTTTAGCCTTGGTCATACTCAAGGGGCTAAATACTTTAGAGGTTATTGGGTATTCCACCTTGCCTATTTGTTATATTATTGTGTTATCATGGATGTTAAGTGACTTAGTGGGGGGAAACATTATGTTTTAACATTAGGAGGGTGATTAATAACACTTTAAAGTTATA
The DNA here is from genome assembly GCA_018340775.1 of Taxus wallichiana var. yunnanensis. Classification (NCBI taxonomy): domain Eukaryota; kingdom Viridiplantae; phylum Streptophyta; class Pinopsida; order Cupressales; family Taxaceae; genus Taxus; species Taxus wallichiana. Next base: position 540,112,976 of record CM031239.1, read on the forward strand.
TTATTTTGTTTGGGAAACTTATGTCCCTATGGCGACTTGGGGGAGAAAATAAACTTAAGTTACTTTATTTTTTAAAGGCCGACTTAGGTTTCTTGGGCCACAATTTTTGGGTAAAATTATAAAAGGAGACTGGGAGGAGAAAAATAGATTATTATTGCATACAAACTCATGATTTCCTTTGAGCAACTATTGTCTACTTTCTCTATCTTGTGGACTAAAATCCCATAGGAACCCTAGCTCGGTGGTGAGATATCCATTCTGCTAGCATCGAATTATTGAGTGGTGTAAGATCCACCCTTGCTTGTCAATTTGGAACTAATTCTGTGCTGATTTTCATAGATTAATTTTAGGGTTTTTAGACAAGGGTTTTGGTGAAATTTTGGGATTTTTTGGTGGAGAAAAATCAAGGGTTTCCAGATCTATTTTATCGCAGCGATTAGGGTAGTTTTGGCACCACTTTTGAAGAAATTTTGGAAGGTTTTTGGTCACTTTCCAAGTGGACTGACCCATTTTCAGATTTTACAATGAGTTTTGGAGGGTTTTCAGTGTGATTTTTTGAGGAATGGCAATCAAGTTTTCATTCATATTATTTACAAATTGTTAAAATATTATCATATGTATTTGAAAAGATATGAATTTTTAAGGTTTTCTATTTGTCTAGGGTTTTTGTAATTTTCGGTAGTCTTATATCATCCAAAATATACCAAAACATTATTCTAGGGTTCTTTATTATCATAGAAAGCTTCTTGTAAACTTTCATATGTTTTTGCCAAATATTTTGAGAAAACTAAATAAAAGCAGTTCATTGCTCTATGAGTATTTAACGCCAAAATCAAATATTCTATTTGTTCAATTTATCTTTAATTTGTGTGTTTTTGAGTGATATCCCACATCATATATTTCAATTTTATTAGATTTTTTTTTTCGTTATCTTGTTGGGTTGAAAATATGAGTGACAGTGAAGAATGTGAAGTGGATTTGATGAAGCAATTATTCACTCACATGGTGAAGCAGTAGGAAACCACTAATTTTTATTTTAGACAACTCATTGAGAGATTGGAACAAGGCATGATTGATACTCATACAGAAAGGGGAGAACCTAGTAACTAGGGACACATGGTTCAAAGAGGGGAAAATTAAAATTCAGCCAACTATCTCTTCACTCTACTACCAAGCCTTCGGGACTCCATGAACCTTCCTTTTTGAAGGATCCAGAAGCTTCACCGGTAAGCTAGCCATCAGCTGATTTGGATGAGGATTCTTGTTCAAAAATTTACCAATTATTGAGTGAGGGATTCAGGGATAATATGCCTTTCATAAAGTATTGCACAATGAGGATTGGTCATAAACCCAAGAGGGATCAATAGCTACAGGTACCTAAGTTAAAGAGGAGATTTGGAAAAATTTCATTCCACACTTCGATGGTTCTAAGAAGTGTACCACATAGTCCTAGATTCAAATGCTGAAGACCTACTTTGAATTGAATCCTATCAACGAGGGGGATGCAATTAAAATTTCCATCGTAAATCTTGAGGGAAAGGCACATGACTGGTGTCATCATGGGCTGATTACACAAGGGCACATACATATTGATACTTATGCATAATTCACATAAATGATGATGAGAAAACTTGACAAGAGGGACACTGACAGGTATTGTAGAGAGTTGACTCACTTATGACAGACATCTTCTATAGATCAGTAAATTGTAGATTTTTAGAGATTATCAATCATAGTTCCTGATGTTTCGAAGATGAGGTTGACTTCACTTTTCACAACAGGGTTGATGAATTCTCTAGCTATATTTGTGAAGGCATTTGATCATTATTCCATACATGAGGCTATTAGGAGAGAACGTGATTTGGAGTTAGACACTCGAAATTCGAGGTTTCCACCTTGAATTCGAGAAATGGAATCTCCATCCAGATCAGATGAACTTTAGTAGAAGGATCCTCAATAGAGGTAGGAGGTGGCAAAGAAGATGGTCATTTCTAGAGAGCTTAGGGAAGAGTTGAGCTGAAATAAACTATGTTTCAATTACCGCCGCACCCCTTAGGCTTGTTATCCAAAATTCTCCCCTCAAGATAATTCTGATAACATACATAAAAATTATTCGATCTGAGAAATTAGATTGATTCAAGGCCTGGAATCATGTTTTGGGCCCCTTGGCTTCTCTCTAACTCTCCTATCCAAAAATAAATCCCAACGAGTTAGAAAAAAATGGAAAAAATGCAAAAAATAAGGTTGCAAGAATATTTTAAAGAATTTCGGGTCTGAAGGGTATGGTTCGTACCAGTTTGGGTCATACTAAGGTTTTTCGTACCAAGCTTGGGGCCGAAAAACAAATAAAACCAGCTAAGTCAGACATTTTTTTCCCAGGCGGTCCGCGGGACAGTTGGGACGTCGGGACACGAGGGACGCGAAAAGCCGAATCGGCCGAGAGCAGGGAAAATTGTCAAGTTTTTGTTTCATGCCATTTTTGGACAATCACGATAAAAAATGCGCGCGTGACGCAAATCGGCCGATTTTCCGCAAGACGGTCCATTTCGTGTAGTTTGGAGATTTTCGTTGGGGCAGATCGGGACAAAAGTACGCGAGGGAAGCACGGGGCGAGTACGTGTGGGAAGTGAATTGGCGATTTTCTAAAATAGCTGCAACAAAGAAAAAAGTCAACGTTTGACCGTGAAACTTCAAACGCCATAACTTTTGACTCGAGCTCCGATTTTCACAAAATTGGACTTTCGGAATGATCACGATGATTTCTTATTTTTAACAAGGCTAGATATATTTAAATAAAATAAAAATATTCAGCTCCAGTCAGTTAATGCTCATTCCCGTCAAATGACAGAAAACGCCTGCCAGACCCAAAATAGCTGCCCGCACTCAGAAGGCCATAACTTTTGCATTTCTCAACGAAATCACACAAAATTGGTACCATTGGAATCACATCTCTGAGCCTGACACACACCAATCAATAAATTCTAGATTTGATGAGATATTGATCAAGATTTTTTAGAAAACCTGGCTGGGTTCATAACAGTGTTTTATTTGGTGGTTGGGAGTGCAATTAAGACGCATGGTTATCATTCTTTCTCTGCTGCAGCACTTCGGACAATATGGAGATCCTTTTGCAAGTAATATATAATCATTTTAATCTATTTAATTCCTCTTACAAGTGGTTGAAAGATAGATTTCAGGATTTCCATTTTCCCTTCTCTTTCTCTTCTCATTTTTTCTATAAATTGGAGTGTTGGGCTCATTGTAAGAGGAGGTAGTTTTTGTAGAAAAGCTCTACCAAAATTGCTTTTTGAAGCTGATGTGTTACAGGCCCTTGTTGTGGACTCCTTGCATGGTGATCCAGGCCCTTATCTTGTAATAGATTGAATTGTGCATATCATGAAGCAATAAAATATAAGTTTGTGGATATATCTTCCCCTGCTGTGTTTTCTTGCATTCTTCTTGCCCCTTCAACATTGATTACAAGAATATTGTGTCTATTATTATATTCATGCAGGGATCCATTATCATTGTGTATGTTTGAAATATTGTTGTGAATGCATTTCGCCAGATTATGGAGAACTGTCATCACCTCTTCTAGTGTGCACTTTGCTTACGTATTTCATGCATTTGAAGACTACTCTCATACCCTCCTTTTCTGTTGTATCACCTCTTTACTTTAGGCTTTCATTTTATGCATTCTCTCTCCCTGGTCCCTTGAAATTTAGATTATAATAGTTATTTTCCCTACATTAGAGTAGATTGTGGCGGGTAGTTTAGGAGCAATAACCATCTTTCTCTGGAGGTCTATCTCAAGTAGCAAGTCCTGACTTGGAGATAGTACCCATGTTACCCAATCACACAATGAGTTCAAATATATGCACTTATATAAACCATAGAAGGGTGCTTGTGATTTGGTGATAAAAGGGCTCAGTGCATGATTTAAAAGGGAAAGGGAGGGATCAATTCATTTAGGTCTTTGAGGAGAGTGAGGTTGATAGAGGTGAGGAGTTAGAGATCCATGAGATAGATGATGGACATGGATTTATATTAGATAGTGCTAATTTGGAGGCGGGAGGAGGAGAATTTCCTTTGGAGATTATAGCCACATTGTCTAGTACTCCGATGTACGAGGCATTCGGGATCGAGGAGCTATATAGGGTCAATGACTTGTGGTACTCATTTATAGTGGGGATAGTAAAAAATTTATATATGCATCATTGTTTGAGAGATGAGGTCAGTAGACAAAGGACTCGAGGGATTCAAAATTATAGCTAATTGGGACCATATGAGATGCACATGTAGAGTTCCATAGTTGAGCTTCACCATGGATAACTACATAATTATCGATGATTTCCACGTCGTTTGTATGGGAGTGACCAACATAGTATTGGGAGTGTAGTGGCTTCACTCTCTTGGTGATTTTTGGAATATCTTTCGGACGATGGAGCTGAAATTTATGTCTGAGGGAATGAATGTGATCTTGAGGGGATTATCTATAGGAGCACATAGAGTGCTTGGAAATGAGGGAATGGAGAGGAATTTTTGGCATGATGAGGTTTTTTTTACTATGGGCCAATGTGGAGTCATATGGATGTGGGTGTGACCAGTAGTAGTGCATGTAAGATAGTTACAAAGATTGGTGTCATGAGTTCAGATCATCGAATTTATCATTATGTTGATAATCTGAGGTTTTGGTAGACTAGAGATCTCATTTTCTTGTTGAGTACTCCAAGAACCAACAGACTTGTGAGATTCAAGATGGTTGTGTATTGGATGAAAACTACAGTTTGGGGGATGAGATGATCTTCTATTAGGGCATATTGTACCTTGTGTCAGATTCATGGTTGAGGATGGAGATATTGTGACATATGCATTGTTCTTCCATGATTCGACACTTGAGCTTTGATGAGAACTAAAAATCCATATCAGAGAGGTTCAGATGGCATGGGTTAAGGGAGGATATCCTAAACTTTATAAAGGGATGTACGGTTTATCATCATTACAAATCAAAGCTTACAGGTTCATCATTTTCTGATTCGACAGGGGATAACTCTCCTATATATTTTACTGCTTCTAGGCATGGTTGGAATTTCACCCATGTGATAGTCATTGGTGGGACGGAGTTGACTCAGTTACCTAGTTATGTTGTAGGTTCACACTCATCACAGGAGGTGAACTATGTAGAGTTAACATTATCAATTGACAATTTACTAGAGTCTTGGGATTTTTCCCCAATAGGAAAAATTGAGATACATTATGGGAATCCTTACTCTCATATGAGTGTGGGTCATGTGGGAGAGTTATCACAATTTTTTCATATACAAATTATTTCACAGGTTGATTAGAGAAGTAGTGTGTGGTCATATGATGTTGGTATCAGATTGGCAGTCCTGATGTCAGTATCAATGGAGAGTTGTTTTGGGCATCATTCTACTTCACAGAAAACATTGTTCCTTATAGAACATGGAGGTCATGATGACTACATGGGGTTGCATGGCTAATTTGGATCACACCGATATTTTGTTGACTGTAGGGTGAGGTGGAGAAACTTAATTTGTGGTATTCATCTTTTGTAGCATGAAAAGATAATGCTTGGGGTCAAACATTTCTTAGGAGGGGAGGATTTTAATGTCCCCAATTCTGGCAGTTGGCCTAGGAGGTTTTTCATTACTCTTAGCCTTGGTAATACCTAAGGGGCTAAAGACTTTAGAGGCTATTGGGTATTCCACCTTGCTTATTTTTAATGTTCTTGCATTGAAATGGGTGTTAAGTGACTTTGCGGGGTTAATAGTTTATGTTTTGACATCAGCGAGTGACTAATAACACTTTAATGTTATATTATTTTTGGGGGTCACTTATGTCTCTATGATGACTTGGGGAGGAAAACAACGTAAGTTTATTTATTTTTAAAGGTCAACTTAGGTTTCTTGGGCCACAAATTTTGGGAAAATTATAAAAGGATATTCGGAGGAGAAAAAGTTATTATTATTGCATACACACTTATGATTTCCTTTGAGAAAATACTATTTTATTTTTCTAGCTTATGGAGTAAAATCCCACAAGAACCCTAGCTTTGGTGGTGAGAGATATATTCCTAGCTTGTAAATTTGGAAGTAATTCAAAGCAGATTTTCAGAGATTAAGTTCATGGTTTCCAGTGTGCTTTTTCAAGGACTAGCAATTGGGTTTTCGTTCATATCATTTATAGATGTTATTTCCAAATTTCAGAATCTACCCATATATATTTGAGAAGATATGGATTTTTAAGGTTTTCTAGTTATCTAGGGTTTTTCTGCGATTTTCTAGTAGTCTTATATGATCTGAAAAATTTCAAATATGTTGTCTTAGGGTTATTTATTATCATAGAAATTTTCCTAAAAATTTTCATATGTTTTGGAAAATAATTTTTAGAAAAATAAATAAAATACATTTTTTACCGTAGCTGAGTATTTACTGGCAAAAATCAAATCTTCTATTTGTTGCGGTTTATTTTTAATTTATGTCTTTTTGAGTGATATCCCACAAAATATATTTCAATTTAATATCAAACATTCCAATCAAGACATTGTTTTAGCTACCAAATTAAACATCATCCAATTCATGACCTTAAAGCCATAGAAAAACAATATACATCAATAATTTCTCTCGTTTGACCATCGATTGGGAAAGCTCACTTGTTGATGATTATCCATGCATCAACTTACTTGTTTCAAATACTCTAACTTGAAACTTAAAGGGTACCTAAAAAAGTCTACAAGAAGTTGAAATTAGACACAATTATTCATGTTAGCAGTATTGTTCGACCACTCCTTAATCTCCACAAAAATTTTCCTCTACATCTTACAGAACATGCATTTTCTCCTTCATTCATTACCCACAATTTTTTTGTCATTGTTAAAGGCATAGGTATCACATTTTCCCCTTTTCACTTTCCCCCCCTTCCACTTCTTCACCCTTGAACCCCTTCTTCTTCTCCCCTTTTCCTCTCCCTTTACTTATCCCTCACAAATTTAACATCTTTGATAGATCCCCTTTGACGTTTCCATCGTACATTTCACGTACGATTGCTAGTTTTATATTTTATTTTTCAACGCATCATCTAACATCACCATAAATGGTAGGAAAACATTTGAAGTTTATAAAAAATATATACAATGTGATGGAATTGGAAACACAATATGTTTGACTAAATTTGTCACTATATCTTTGAATTAATCAATCACATAGAATACGATTAAAATTTGACTCAAATATTAACTCTAATAATGAATACACACTTGAATTAAATTGTAAATTCATTATCAACACTAAATATAGATTCATTTGTGACTTTGAATATGACTATAACTGCAACACTAGTTTATATATACAAGTAATTTTTTATATTTCATATTTCAATTTTTTTAATTTTAATTATATAATCATGATATTAATATAAATTTTAATACTATAGATTAGAAAAATAATATTATGATAAGCTAGAAATTGATTACACATAATATTCATAAGAAAAGCGGTTGCATCCTTATTTTTTGCTCTTATTTTATAATGTGATTATGTAATTTGTTACTTTAATTTGGCTTAATCATTTTTATTTCCCATGTATTTTGTCAGATTTGGACTTGAGGCATGTTACAATACCACCTTCCTTTTGTGAGTAGTTGTACTATTGTATTATTAGTAATATAAGAGTCATTTCCTTAGAAAATTAAATAATAATGATAACAATAATAAATAAAACAATGTAATAGTAAATTGAGTGTATTAAAAACATTACAATAAACTAAAATTATTTTAATTATATTTATTAAAAGCAGTTAAATAGTCAAGATAACTTATTTAACCACTGTACATTTGGCAGAATATTACAAATAACATGTTATAATATCATGATTTACCCCACACATTACATCCTACATATTGAACATCTACATTACCCACCACCACTAATCCCAACACTCACGCATATCATCACTTTAAACTAATGTGTAACTAAGAACTCCTTAACTATCTCCATTAGATAAAGAATTGCTAAAGAACCACAATAATCATTATCCTCACATTGATAGTTTGATTTTTTCCTCCACAAAATGTGAAGGAAAACATCACTTTTACTATTTGAACTACCCTTTATAATGATAAAAATAAAATATATTTACATAGTCAGGGGTGACCGGATAACAGACAGTCCCACAAAACGCCACAAGAGCACCAAAAATTATAAAACGCCACAAAGGATACATCAACATGTCCATAGGAAAACTAGAGAGCACATTAAACAAAAATGTCAACACCACCAACATCAAGCACATGCTGCTTCACCAATATTGTTCTAGTACTTATTTATGTAAGGGGCTCCATATTCACTATAATGATGCAATAGAATTTTCTAGGCTTGATTTCCCGATAAACACCCAATAACCCATTTAGCATATAAGGAAACACTATGTTGGTAGAAATCGATGATCCCCATGCCATCTTGATCATGAGGAAGGAAGAAGATGTCCCAAGCAACTATGTGAAAACTAGTTAAACTTGAACTTTTACACCATAAAAATTATTGAAGTAGATTGGCAAGTTGGGTGAACAAATTGTGAGAAGGGCACCAACACTTAGAGTAATAGATATGAGTAGCAACAAGGATCTTACTGAAAACTTGGAATTTTCTAGCCAAAGATAGGGGTTTGGAAGACCACTTGGTAGCTTTCTGCTCCACCCTCCTAATAACATAATGCCACAAATTCATAGAGCCACTATAAAAGCCATAAAGAATGCCCAAAAATCTGATTTGGTCCCATGGATAATCCATTTCTAGGGGTAGTCCTTCAACTAGTCCGGAGGAGACAAATAACTTTGTCGATAACCCAAGGTATTATTAATTTAAATATGTGAACAAGAAGCCAAATAGAAAGTGTCAAGACATTTAAATACCCGAGAAACATTATGCTCTTATTCAACAATAATTAGAAAGGGATCATTAGTGAACTAGCTAATGATAAGTTTAGTCGCATGATCCGGAAGGAAAATCCCCTGAATCTGACATTGGTAAGATTTTTGAGAAATTAAATAACCCAGTGCATCAGCAGCAAACACTAACAACGTCATACCAAGAGGGCATCCTTGTCTAGTAGAGGAAAAAATGTTGATGGAAGTGGAATGGTGAAAATTAATGGTGAGTTGGACAAAATCATTCGAAAACAAGGTGCTAATGATCGATTGAAAGAAATCACCAAAGCCAAGGGCTTTGAGCATGACAAGAATGAAAGGCCACCCAATGTGATCATAATATTTCTCAAAATCAATCTTGAGGAAGAGATGCCTCTGTGAAGAAACCCAAGCCCATTTCATGCCTTCTCACACCGCGATAATATTACCTAAGATGTAATGGCCTTTGAAAAAACCATTCTACTCAGGCCCAATGATTTTCAGCATAGGATCCGCAATGCATAGTGGAAACGCTTTGGCAAGAATTTTGTAAGAAACATTCAACAGGGTGATTGGTCACTAGTTATTCATCTGTTTAGGGTTTCCTACTTTGGGAATGAACATGATGTCTCCTTCATTGATGAAACTCCCAAGAGAGAAAGTTTGGAGAGCTTCATTGCAAACCTAAAGCAAATTAGGTCCTACAAAACACTGGATCACTTTGCAAAAATTACTTGGGATACCATCCATACCCAGAGACTTGTCATCTATAAGATAGAGAAAGGCTGCATGAAGCTCCTCCAAAGTGAGAGGGGCATCGTGGCGAGGAAAATATCTAGGAAAATGTTTATTAGGCACCACATCAATACATTTCTGCAGAGTAGTAGCACTCTCAATTGAATAATCCTAAGCATGAAAAATAATACGGTAGTGCTTGAAAATTTTATTAGTGATCTTTGGGAGCTCAGTAAGCCATTGCTAAGAATCATAAATAGATTTTATTTTTGACAAGCATACTTGGTCCAGAGGGATTTGAAAAATATTTTAGAGGCTTTATCTTCCACCCTAAGTAAGTGAAGTCTCGACTAGATCTACACACCATGGAAAAAATGGTATTCAATAAGTTTGAACTTGTGCCAAATACCAGTAGCTTGGAGCAAAAGATGAGAATCAAAAGGATTTGAATCGAGAACTAGATAGATTATTCTAAATTCCTTAAGCGAGCCAAATAGGCACGCCAATGAACTTAAAGCTGCCTATTTAGCGAACCTATAGAAGAACCTCATGGTGCGGTGAATCACCATCTCCCACCATGAAATTAAAATGGTATAAAATGGAAGATGTGGCGTAATGTTCCAAATTTTGGTAATGAGCGGGACCATTCCAGGATTACTCAGAAAAAAAAAATTAAGATAGAATTGATTTTTGGGCACCTTGGGAGGGCCCCCTTGAAAACAAATTTAAATTTGATCAGATGGTGGTTTAACAAAATCACTTATGACCATACCTTGATAACAAAGGATCATAAGTGATTAAAAATAAAAAATAAGGTTGTTGTGAAAGAAGTGCATGGTCGATTCATGTTAAATCCTGATCATATCCTTCTTAAAGATTCATCCAAGTGAACCGTACTTGGTCTTTAAATTTATTCTGATGTTTTAGTAAAGGATCAAAAAGGCCCTAATGTCTTTTAAAATAATACCAGGCCACACATTCACCAATACATTAATGCATAAGAAGGGTGCCACATTTATCATCCTGGTGCTCCATATTAAATTTACCACACAACAAAAGTAAACAAAGGGTAATTTTTCACCTAACCATTTCCATAATATTATTATTTTAGGACTATCTGTTATCTCTAAAAAATGCACCCGGGAGAGAGATGGTAGCAGGTTTTCTAAGTCTGCAATAGATCTCTCTCTCTCTCTCTAGTTAATTCTGATGGGGACACCTCGGGTGTTTGTGGGTATACCTATTTTGAGGTGAACCTCTGGGGTTAAAAGGCCGGTTCCTTATTGGTGTTCACTAAACTATTTTCTAGGAGTTTAAGGGAAAAATATGACTATAAATTTAAATAATACTAAGGTGATACACGAAATTTGAGATGAGAACTTGACTTAGTGACATACACAACTGATTTGTGAAGAATTCTTTAGGTGCACGAACCAATTAATACTTTGCGGGAAATAAGGGCAAAACACTTAATTTTTGCCAAGGGAGAATCACAACAACACTAGTAAGCTAATATGCACAATAATATTTAGCAAGAAATGGTGAATTTGCAGTAGGGTAAAGTGATTAATCAGGGAATATTGATTCACAAGATTAATATTGAAATACACAAGACTACAGAATAACTTGGAAAGGAGAGAATAATTCACACTCAGAGGAAAATATGGCGAAAAATTGCTTCAGTACTCATATCAAAAGTTCTCTGGGAAAAATCTCTAAAAATTCCCCCCTTTTGTGCTTTGCAAGAGCACACAATATATAGAAAAAGTTCACCCCCTTCCTAAACTAGCCTAAAAGTTGTACTCACCCATGTATCCTAATTTTACCCTTTATTTAATAATAAATAAAGGAATAAAATAATACAAACTAAAGTATGTGATAAAAATAAGAATTATCAGCCTTAGATACGATTACTATGTCAAGCTGAAGTTGACTATTATATTTTTAAGAAAGAAAGGTGAATAGTTTTCTAAAATTAATAATTTCTTGCTAGGCAAGTCTTCTTTCTTTACACATGCAAACTCATCACCTTCTCTATTCTGTCCTATTGTGAAGGCATGCAAAATATCATCTCCTGTGTGTAGGAAAAAGGATGCAACCTTTAGCAATATTTGCACAATAAAATTGAAGTGGGGACCACCTCGATTTGTTTGAAATTTTGGATGTTACCACCTTTGTGGACTAGGAAATTTGCATGTGTTTTTGATAAAAGGGGACCACCCTTGGTCATTGGCATGCATAGTTTATAATTCACATTTTCGGTAATCATGGCACATAATGTGTTTTGATTTTTTTCATTGGTAATATATAGTTTTGGAATGTTTAAAAAGTCCCCTGTAATGATTAATTGAGCGTCCACGTGGTGGCCCCATACATGATGACTCGCCCTTTTGCAAACATTAGCTTTGTGGTAACACAACCTTGGGCCGTTTGGCTTGTATTTTGTGAAGTGTTTGGAGCCTTTGATATTTGTCTTGGCATGCATGATGCCATCGATTCTCCATCTGTAGTTAGGGTTTGAACCTGTCATTAATTATGGTCAGTGGAATTTAATTTGGGCTTATCACTTCAGAACCTAGTGTGGACCGATCACCGTTCGATCTTCCACTTTGCATTTGGTGATCGATTGATCCTTAACCATGGGTTAGGGTTTTGAAACCCTAGTTTGATGGAAGGTTTATACACTTGGGCTTCGCACTTGGTCATTTCATTTGGTTTTTCATTTTGTGGGCGAAGCCCTGGTAAATTTTTCCTCACTCTACATTTTTATGAAAGCATGGAGATCTTGGAGGTCTTTGAGCCTATATTTTTTGTTTTGGAGACCTTGACGCCATTCGAATACAACTAGGTGTGCATTTTTTAGGAGCTCGAAGGTATTCTTTTATATTTCATTTCCTGTAGCTCGACTTGTAGATTGGCTTTTCTCTTCTGAGTATGATCTAAAGATCATTTAATCTATTTGTTTGTTATTTATCCTTTGTGGACCATTCGAATGACTGCCTTGCTTCTGGTTTTCTGTTTGGTTTTTCGATTCAGTTCTAATGAACTCAAATATGATTTAGCAGAGGGAAGTGCCACCAACGTTTTGCTTGTTTGTTTTTTTTCGTCCTCGGGCATGGTGAGTTCCAACACTATTTTCTATTTTCCTTTCAAGCTCGAGCTTTAGTTCTGCAACTCTAAAACATGGAAATACCAGTCATAATCTTCGCAAATACTTTGCATGCAAAGTCTCTCTCCTGATTCTGTATTGAACTTTCAAACTCTTATTTATTAAGGCTCCTTTTTGTGCATGAGTTTGATATTTATAGATATGGCTCATTATTTGGAAGTGTTAATTATTTTTACTGTTTCTCATTTTATACTCAAACTCTGTCTGTTCTTTTGATAGATACATACACGTAGTTTGTCATTTACTCCTCCATTCAATAGATGCATAGTTTGTAAATTCTTTCTCTTCATGCAATGAGAAAATCGTAACCCTTGATTATTTTCAAGTGTAAAAGAAGTGTAAAGGACTTGGGTGCCTTTTGTAGATCTGACCATTTTATTTCAAATTTGACTACGAAGTTCCTTTGGTACTTGTCAAATTATGTATTGAGGAACCCACTCCATCCTTCTGTAGATGCATATTTGTAATTTATGACTCGTTCCTTCATTCCGTAGAGGAAAAAATGCTTTTTGTTGAGTAATTTCTCATTGTAGATACATGCTTGACTTGTTGAACTCGTTACGGAAAGCATGCTTTGATTTAATACTTGTTGAGCTTTTTAGTTTCTTTCTTCGATTGGAAGATGAATACCATATTGTATATTCTATAGCTTTGATAGATCACTTGGAATAATGACTTTCGGAAAGTTTATACTTGATTCTTTGTTGGAAACATGATGGCATTCCATTATGTATAATGAAATAGATTCTCCTTTTACGGAAAATGAAGAAAATACCTATTTTCCTTTTTGTAATGAACTTTCCTTTTTCAAAGTCATGCTAGCAATTGTATTTCAATTTCTGCATTAAAATATCATTTATGTTTTTCTAGAAAATTCCATTTTGTAGGGGGAAACTCTGGCAAAAATTTTCCAGAATCCTTCTCTCTCAAATTCTTATGATTTAACCATTCTAAAAAAATTTAAACATCTCTCTTGCTTTTCTAGATTACTTGAATGAGCTGTCCATGTTGGCTTTACTCAATTCATTTCAACTTCTGAAAATTGTGAAGTAGTTTCCCTTTGATTCACACTTGAATTTGGAAATTAACAAGAACTTTTGATAGCTGTAGCATGCTGAAAATCTGGAATACCTGTATGTTTCATTTGATCATGATATCAACTTAGAAGTGATGAAACATGTACTTTTCTTGACTATTTTTATTCCCTTTGAAGCTCAGATAGTTTAAAAAGCATGTAGTAGCTTAAAAAACATGTATTTCAATTTTGTTTTAAATCAAAAGTCAATTTTACAAGGGAGAATCGACAAAAATTTTAGAATCCTCTTTTCTCTATCCCTTTTCAGATTTCCAATCTTGATTTGCAAAGTATGTCTTTCTTGACCCATTCTGATGCTTGATGCTTCCTACAAATCATCTAAAACTGATGCTTATTCCCTTTTAGTCACTGCTTTCCTCTTAACCAGATAAACTGATTTCATTCAATGTTGCAACTTGTTCCTGCAAAATTCATAAATAAGTTAGAAATAAATAGGCTTTTTGGCCTCTCTTGTATCCATGTGGTTTATTTCTTCTTCTTTCCTTCTTCTGCAAGTTGTTTTCCAACTTCCTTCATGTGCTATTTTCCACATCCTTTTCTTTTACAAGCTACTCCAGCTTCTGCCTTTTCTAACACAATCTTTAGCTTCTTTGATTTTCTCTTGCCATTCATTTCACTTAATGTACTCTACTTTTTCCTTTGATGCCAGCCTATCTCTGTATCTCTTTCTCATCCTGTGTCATGCATTTCTATATTTCTTTCCTTCAAGTACCATTAGATACATTGAACTTAGAATATGTATTTGCTTTAGAACATGAGTATTGGAATAACATTGTACCCTGAGCTCAAAATTTGACAGATACTACTCTTGCCTTGCAGATAAAAGAAAATGGAGATGGAAGCAGAAGATGGAAGAGTTGAGATGGAGATGGAGATGATGAGGAGCGGGGATAGAAGACAGATAGGAAATGATGGGTTCCTTTTTACTCCTCTACTCTTGTTCTTTAGCACATGCAGTATTCTCATTTCCATGTATATGATGAGGCACTTAGTCATATCCCATGGCTTGTGTGGGAAAACTTATGATCTCTTATGAATAAAGCATTAAATTGAAATAATGAGTTGATTATCTCTTTCTACATTTAGTTTTCCTTTGATTGTATAATGATGTAGGCAACTCAATATCTCAATAAAATGAATTAACATAACAGATAATCTTAAAGTGAATACCTGTAACTTCCACTGGATAACCATTGAATGAGATGTGCCTCCTTATATGTTGTTTGACTATCTTAGCCTATGCCTTTCAACTTGAATCCTTCCTGCTACTTACATTTAGAAATTATTATCACCATTTTTTTGTCAGTATTTTCTTGACGTAAGTAGTAGGAAAGAAGTCAGTTGTAATCATTAATGATAGTGTAGATGGATGCAATCTCATTAATCACAAATAACTTAATGAACATCGGATAATAAATCTAATAGGCACCAAGTGTTTTGTTTGTGGAGCCTATTTTCATGTTAGAGTGTGGTACACCTTCTATGTGTTACACTTGGGTATTTTTACGGGTAATGGGTAATGGGTAAGCTCACATGAGCTATTTTTGGGCCCATGGTTTTCAAGTACCCATTGTTTTGTAAAACCACCTCTTCGGCTACCCATAGGTTTATGGGATGGTTTTGTTTTTGCCTATTGTTTGATACCCACGGTTTTGTAAAACTGCTTAAGCAAATGTTTATTTATATGGTCTTATGCATATGATAGATGTACAAGCAAATGTATTACGAGATGTGTTTTTGAATTCGGTGTGACTTACGTAGAGTTTGTTGAGCATAGCTCCAAAGCAGATCCAGGTATTGTATTGAGAGAGTGGAGGCTTGTAATAAAATCGAGCAAGTGATTCTTAGTGGACTTAGCCCAAATTGGGTGAACCACGTTAAATCTTGTCACTCGTGTTGTGCTATTTATTTTGCACTTTTATTTGAGATCTGTAATATTTTCTGCATATTAGTTTCTACTATAGTGATTCTATAAGGGATTATTCCGCATATTTTATCTCTTATTTCCTAACACCAAGATAATAACCGTGAATCTAATTACTTGACAACTGCCACTATGTCTACTATTCCAAAACTATACACCTCACATACTCTACAATCCGGTGTCTTCATCAAGATAACACAGCTGTCCTTCGGGGCTTGTGTTCTTTTGATGAGGATATTCATGAAATTGCAGACTATGTGATGTGTTACATTTTGTAACAATACACATAGTTTGTAGATTTCACTTAATCTCTTTCACAAATCAATAGTAACAAAATAATCTTATGTAAATTCCCTTAGCTTAGGTATACTTCACCAAGGCTATCCATCGTAACAAAGTTTTGAGTTGCCCATTTTTGCACAAGTGCAAAAAATGTCAACACTATCATTAGGGCATAAATATTAATAATACCAAAAGAAAGGTCATTAATACTCATAATCACCCACACATCCTTATTACTGGGGTCCTGGCCCGAGGTAGTGATTAATATCAAAACTTTCGGCATGATAGAAATGTTAGCACCAGCTCTGCCTTCAATATGCTACATGTGAAAATACATAAAATATGGTGCAATACAAGATAGAGTGTTCTAAGGAAAAAAATGCCGAATTCCTGTAAAAAAATCACATCTAAATTGCTAATTAATTAGCAAGATAAATGAAACAGAGAGAATTTTTTTAGGGCTTTTTCAAACATTGAACATTCCATGACATGATACTAATGAAATATTTGACATATCAAATTTCCCACTTATCAAGAATTTTAAATACATCACTTTTCTCACACATGAAATACAAATAAAAATTCCCCGTTCAACATTACACCTGTTCATACTTCGGTGACCTTATTGCTAAGCATTGAATGTAGTTATGCTTCTTTTTATCTTTGTTGGCTTCTCCCTTGTTGTAGGAAATATTCAGCATTCTCCCTCTTCGTCATGTCTGCTTATGTCATGTCGTTATTTTCTATTGTTGGCCCTTGCAACATCCTTTAAGATATTCTTATTAAGGGAAAATCATGTCCCCAGATCATCAAGCTTGATTGTCGGTCATTATTATTATGAATTATAAATATATTTTTTTGTTTAAGTACTAAAATTAACAAAAATAATAATAATAAAATAAAATAAAATAATGATAAAAATGATATTATTAAGCGAATGGTTGGTTGGAAATTACATATATCTTATTATTATCATCATTCGTAATCGATATGAATATTAATTATCTCTATGTCGTTTTGTTGTATCATTCTATTCACTCCCGTAAACCAAACCTTGTTCCACGATGGAGAAGGGAATTACCTCATCGTGGTGCCATGTTCGGTCCTTGATCCATGTTCGCTTTCAAACATCAACCTCTAGTTTCCTCCCCCTTGGTCATGTAGTCCTACTTGCTTATCGTTTCAATCGTTTAAATTAAAGGAAACTATAATGTTGCTTCCTCTAGCATGTCATTCATATGTAATTTAACCTTTTGGTTGGTATAGGATCAATTAGATTAATTGGATTTCTTTTCTTGCTATCTTGTGAGTGTGTAAGGAGGTAGTGGGTAGTGCAAGCTTTGATGGGGTTGTTATTTTTTTTAATGCTCAAGTTAATCTTTCCAACTACCACCTATCATTTTCCCCTTCACCACTTTGGCAGTGAAATGTCCCTTATGCGTGGGTTCCAACAAAAGATATTTTCCTTGTGTGGTTATTAGCTAGCGGTTGGTGGAATAATTATGGTATTCCATTAATTCTTTCAATGTGTATTGATGGGTTTTTTCTTGTTGGCATGTCCCTTTGTTCTGGTGGGATAAATTTGGGGGAAGGGACTTTTTTTTTCTTTTTCCTTCTTTGTGTGGGTGGCGCAGGTTGGACACCTGTTGGGTTGCATATGGTGAATGGGGGACTAGTTTCTTTGCAAAACCTTTTGTACCTATCTGCAATTATGGAAACACATTGAGATCACATCTCTTTGAAGCCTTTTGTCAAACAATTACATGCCTTGTGGGTGGTTCCACACCTGGTGAAAATATAATCCCCATTTTGCTTCGATAGATATCCATGTTCCGCTCTAAAAAGGGCTGGGAGGACATTGACAAGGTTGTGGAGTCTGGTTGTACTCTTGGTAATCACGTTTTAATGGAAGCTTCATAGGATTTTGCACTAAACCCATTTTGTGTATATATTTCTTTCATTCCAGTCTTTGAGACCACTTCTTTTTCAGACATTTCATCTTGTTGTTTTATAGCTCTTGCCCTAGCTGTGAATCACTACTTGTGCCAAATGTGGAAGCCTGTAGTGGTGTTTTGGATGCCCTACAAGCTCATGGTTGCATCATGGATGCTTATTGCAAGCATGTTAAACCTAAACTATGCAATTTTCTACTACCATTTCTATAATCTCATGAAATTTATGTTCTCTTCTTGAATGACGTCTAGGAGTGGTTTGGTTTGTGGTTAGTTATTGTTTTCTTCTGGGAAAATTCAAAAGGAAACATTTTTGGTTGTCTTTGGCTGAAAATCTTGAAGTTTTTGTGAAGGAAGTAAAAGGAAAAAGTCATTGAGATCTCCTTATCAAGCATGGTTTACTTTTCTCTCATTCTGATTATTTCATTTCCTAGTAATTTGAGTATTTTCCTTGAGTAAATCCTTTGAGGATGATCACTTATTTGTTATATTTATTTTATGATTTAAAGACATCTGAGTTTTAGTTGTAATTTGTTACAAATAAAACATAAAAAAAAATTCCTTTGTAATCGACTACGTGGGTTTGAATCTTGCATGAAATATTCTATATTTTTTTGGGGGTTTTGGGTAAATGACGAAATTGTGGATTCAATGTAAAATTTTGGTACTTGCTCGATATGGATTTACGTGTGGTTTTCGTTCTAAATAATCTTTTCCTCTTTTATAAGCTGCGAGATTTGAGTTGTCATTAGTGGTTAAAGGAGTGTTTGAATCGAAACCTTCCGCCTTTAGCTACAGGAATGAGGTGCCTAAAAATAATATTGTATGGTAGTAAGTCTTTGATGTTAAATTATACTTGAATTCCCTTTTTAATTTTGAACCCTATGATTCAACTTGCCTTCCCAGGAGAAGACTAATACAACTGATACAGAGTGTTTTATTCATTGTTCTTCTATTAGATAATTGAGACTTGTTTGATAAGAGGTATTAATGATCTCCTTTTTTTTAAATCAATC
The DNA here is from genome assembly GCA_018340775.1 of Taxus wallichiana var. yunnanensis. NCBI lineage: Eukaryota > Viridiplantae > Streptophyta > Pinopsida > Cupressales > Taxaceae > Taxus > Taxus wallichiana. Next base: position 540,132,074 of record CM031239.1, read on the forward strand.
CAGGTTGACTATCCTGAAGATGTTTATTTCATAAGTAAAAGCTTTATCAAAAATTTTGGAAACATGTGGAGGACAATTTAGTCTTATTGATGAAGTTGTATAAATATGTTCTCCTTAAGAATTGTTCTAACAGAACTTGAGTACTATCTGTTTGCATGCATGTGTTATACATATCCGATGTTGTGTGATTAATTTTCATGCACGCCTGTACACACACACATATAAAGAGGAAAAGTGGAAAATAAATATAGTGATAGTTAACATATTACCTGTTCTAATACAGACTCAATAAGAAGTGATTCAAATACCTTTCTCTCTCTCTTTGGAAAAATTTAAGGTCGGTATTTATTATTGCTTGTACAGAGTGACTAGACCTTAAGGTTATTGTTAGGAGTTCTGTTAATTAGTGGAAAATATAAGAAAATTGGATTACCGCTTTGTTGAGTGACCTTAATGGATTATAGGAATTCTAAGAATAGTTTAGTGTTTCTTGGTCAATGTTGTTACTTTTTGATCCCTAGTCATGGTTCCCTAGAATTGTTTTGTCTCTTGGGTTCATATGCCATGTCGAATACCAATGATGTAACTATGTATAGTTTTTAAAAAAAAGGAGTAATGGTAAGCTTTTCTCATGAGGTAAAAATGTTGTGTTGTGAACCCTTCTTTGATATAGTAACAATGTAATTTTTAAAAACATTTTAAGAAGGGTGGGTAATCCTTTTAAAAGTTCTTTATGAGTGAATTAATATAGATGTGACCTACTTGATAAAAATCAATTATATAAGTGATCAAAGAGGGAATTATCCCTTGTAAAGTAAAATTATATACCTTGTTATCCCTAGCTAAACTAATGAACATTATCATTTGGGTGAATTCTTAAACGATCATGAGGTGAAATCAATGGAGAGATTTTAAAAGATAATAAGATTTAATAAGTAGGAGGAAATAGTTTATAAACCATGCAATCTATCTCTCATTCATTTGTAAGGTAAATTGTCTTCTTTCGTAAAACTCATCCAGTGAAGCCTAAGTGAAACCTTTAATCATTCTGGATAAATTCTCAAGCTTCAATAAAATCCTAGCTTATAAGTGCTTTTTGCTTTGATCCATTCTTGAAATAGAGCATTCCTTTCTTGATCTTGTTAAATGTTATCTTACTATTGTAATGGGCAGTCTTAGCATGCTCAGTTCTCGTGAACTGACTAAAGTTAATACTTGTGCGAGATAGCTTATGCGTGTTGATAAAGGAAAGATTTTTAAGGTTTCATTGGGTTGATTTGTGAAGTTTCTTGTTCAAATTTCAAATGTGTTGTGAATCTTGTAATGGTGTTTGTAAAGGAGTTTAGAAGGCCGCTTGCCTTGGATTATTGATAATTGTGAAATAAACTTGTCTTGTCCTCTTGTAGCGAAACTTGTAATTTGTGAGGAAAGGAACTTGATCATCCCCTTGTTTGCGTACTCTCCTTGTGATATTATTTCAGTCCTAACAATGTTGTAACATGGCTTGACCAAATTGTTATCCTTTTGTTCTCAGCTAAAGTTCTTTTGAATCTTGTGATACCTTTGGTTTGTGTGCCATGTTGAATAGAAATGTTATAACCGTGTTTAGCCCTCTCATTTAACAATGGTAGTTTCTTCTCTCATTTAATAAAACTTTCATGTTTAATAACCCCCCATGGTCTTGGCACTAGTGCAATTCTTTTTATATTTTAGTGAGTGGCAATCCTTCTTCTAAGTTAATCAAAAATAAAATAAAATGAATTCATAGATGAATCAATAAATAAAATAACAATGAAATTGGGTTTCTTGTTAATAAATTTAAGAATCTTAAATTGGAAAGAAATGATTTTTTTCTACCAGTGTAAAGAAACCTACCCTCGTTAACCCTAACTATGGATTAAACTTTATCCTCTTTTCGTGAAACGTTAATTATTTCTAAAAGTATTTTTCCTTGTTGTCTTTTGGGGACATAGTCATATCTTAGTTAGTAGGGGAGTTTGATTAAGGATACTCTAAGACTTATGCTCTTCTTTGGGGACCCCATGTGTTTCCTTTGTCATACTTAATCAAGAGATTATTAAATGAAGCTTTTACCCAAATCTAGTTGAACTCTTAAGTCTCGTTAAAAGGCCGAATAATAACTAAATAGATCATAATGAAATAAATTGACCTTCTCTCTCTGACCGTTTTTAGTACTTCGTAACCATTCTTAAAGTAATGATAAAATTTTGATCCTCTCTCAAAGGGGTTTTTCATTCCGAACCTAAACCAAGACCTCCATCAATTGGAGATTTCACTCTTCTCATTTTCCCAATAGAGCTTAAAACGAGGATTCTGTAGCTTATGGTTGTTTAGATAACCTTGCGGGATTTGTTTCACCCCACCCCCTCGTAGCATTAATCTAATATCTAATTAAACAAACATTTTTCAAAGTAAAGGTGATCCTCTTTCGGGAATTTTTATCTAAGCCTTATGTCTCTAGTATAAAAGAAAAGAAATCTAGCCCTATAAGGAGAATTGTATGAATCATAACATGAATCTTCTAGACTGCAAATTCAAGTCTTGAAAGACTGTTTTAGTGAATATTTAACCTTGAAGGATTTTTCCGTGGAGTGTCCTGAACTGTAACTAGGCATTACGGGTTGGTATTTTTACGGTGTCTTGTCTAAGACAAAAGTGAACTATCCTTGATGGGAGTTGAGTGTTTCCTTGCTGCCCTTGTGGTCATTGTTGTGTCAAGTTTTTCAAGGAGCTAGTTGTAGCCATTGTGACCACTTGTTGTGTCGTGCTATGTTCCAAACAAGTCAAAAAAATTATCATGTATTTTGCTATGTGGTCTTGTGTGTCTGAAATAGTGGGCGTTACACTTGGTATCAGAGTGGAGGTTCATTCTCTCGAACCTCTGGGACAGATTGGAGTTGCGGTGGAGTTGCATGTTGGTGGTCGATATATGAAGAGTAATGTGATTTAAGCGTAATGTGAACTATGTCGTAATTGTGATATTGTTTGCGCACATGTTGTGTATGTCACTTAGTGTGTAATTGTTAGCATGTTGATGTGTTAAGATGAGAGTATTCTCTCTCCTTTTTAGGAATTCTACGTGAATTTGAGTGTGAAACACTATTTTGTTGTGTGTGTGGAAGAAATGTGATTATTGATTCAGAGTGTTGGATCCTTTTGGCATTCGTGATGTGTGGGTGTGCCGATATGTTATGTGACTAGGTTGATTGTAGTGGATTGGATTTCTTAATGATGTCATTATCATTTGTGTAGAAATGTGTGTATTTCCACGTTATATGGCAGTGGAATGTATGTTGAGTCTGTGTTCATCATAATTGTAGTTCATGTGATATGTAATGATTAATGTCGTAAATTTGGACATATATTGAGTATATGATCCCTATCATACAGTGATTTCACTTTGGGTGTAGCATGTGGTGATGTGATATGTTGTAACCGTGGATCAGAACATATCTGAAATACCCTGTATATGTACCATACGAAGGTGCTCTGATTAATGTGTGTGTACCACCATTGTGTTAGTGATGTAGTGACATGTTATGTTGTGAACCTTACGCTAACCGACCCTAAGGGAAATCGGTAAGAGTGTATGTTTGGAGTGAGGAGATGGGTATCATGTGCCAAGAACTCATGCTGACCTTAGGCTCAGTAGATGATGACTTGTGCCCCCTTCTCTCTCTCCTTGTGGTTGTTGTATGGACGTAACCTAAGTATAGCTATGATTGTGTTTAGCCTTGTCGAAGTGGTGGCGGGATGATTCAGATAGAGATGATCATAGTTGTACTATTGTTATGTTTTTCTTTACGAGCCGAGACTCAGCGCCAACAACTCGTTGAGTACCCCTTGGTGGCCAGATAAGGCCACACAGTCCTCATGCGGCATTAACTCCACCTTGCATGCATTATAATTGAAAACTTGCAAGAAAATACTAATGGCAAGGCACAAGAACCATAAAACAAATGAATTATTTTCTTATTTTTTGATGAAATGTATAGTTAGAAGTGTTGTGTAAGGAAGAACACATGTAAAAGGGTAGAACACCCGAGAACAATGTCAACCATCATTTCTATAATCTATACGCTAAAGTTTTGGACCATTTATAAAGAGATTATGCAACTTTAGATGTTGTGAGAATGGCATGCTGATTCTAATGGTGCCCACTTTATGCCAACAAATGGTGTAGTAAGGCATCAACGTATCTCCATTAAATTTTTTTGAGAAAATCAAAATATAAATGAAAGGTATAGACCAAATCAATGGATTACAATCCGTCACAATAAATTCGGATAATAAAGCTGTCTTAGTTATTAATGGAAACATTTTTCACGAGGTTATTGACTAACGTTGTGAAACATTAATCCCGTGTGCTTGATTGAAAAGAAGGAAAAATAGAAGCTATCTTGCTTGTTTCTCGATTAACATAGCGTGTACCGAAATATCCCAATCACAATCCTCTCTCTTTCACTAAATATGGGAATGATCAATTTTTCTTCCACCTTGTTTCAATTCCTGAAGCAAATCGGATCGGATTATAGCCGCCCAAATCGAGCTCTTATTGTCATAGAACATTTCGTAATGCATAAAATGAATTGATGTTAAAATTCTTTAGTCATTAATATATCAATTTATATACAAAGAATAAACATGAGCCATAAGAATACCTAAGATGGTGTGGTGTTCCACATTTCCCATTAGATTTTTTAATTTTTAGAACATCAAATCCCATTTAGAACGGTCATGTCACTACAATATTTCACCTTAATAAATTTATCTTTGAGCTGACTTTGTTCGAATTAATCTTCTAATATGTACATTAAAATTTATGTGAATTAAAACTATTTTATTTATACATGTGAAACAACCCACCTAAAAGTAGCTTGACTCGTTCATATAGAAGTGGACTCCTTAATTTGAAGAATCAAAGTACAATATATGTGTAAAATGTTGTTCAATAAAATAAGGGATTTTTAATTGTGGAGACTTTATATGCATCTACATGCAACTGATTTCAATTGGTATTTGAGCGAATGGGATCAAGACCATTGTATTGTGCATATCCATTACTATTCATGATTCACCACCTCTTTTTTCTCATGTGATGATTCTTATTTAGTTTAGATTAAAGTAATTTCTAAGTTGTTTGCTTTAATGAAAGCTGATTAGACTGGAAGTTGAGAGAATGTGTTTTTGAAGCTATAGAAAACAATGAAGATGTTTCTAGGATTTGCTTTCTAGTCATAATGAGCATGTCTCTCCATCAGGTGAGTTGTTGAAAGTTTGTAATTTAGTGATAGTAGGTTATTGCTTTTGGTTAATTTTTTATACTCAAGAAAATTATTTACATAAGTTAGTTTTCATCTCAAATGCTTCAAAAAGTTGAAAAATAATAAAAATTTACTTATGTCTAATAAGTGAGTTAATTTTATGGAGGGGACTATCTTCTATTCAATTCATACAATTGAGTTACAACAACAAATCTATTGAGTAAACCATTGAGAAAATTAAAGGAAAGAGGTCAATCACGGACCTTTGTCGGCCACAAATGAAAGTGTAATAAAAAATAATTTAGTGGTACTTCTTGTTCAAACATTTAATCATACACGAATGGGTATCATTTGATGTAAAGCTACGATAAAAATAGGAATAAGAGAACAAGTGTATTTTGTATCTATTCATTACATTCTTTTTCTTTAATTGACCAGTGGGAATCTCAACGCACACCGGAAGTGAAAGTGGGAACTATTGAGTTCTCGAATGTAGGTGGTCATTGGAGGTATGGGGTTAACATGTTAAAATCCAAGAATCCAATAGAAGAGAAAGTGTGAACAATTTTGATTTCATATGTAGGTGATCAACTGAAATAAATATCTCGAGTAACAAAACATGGATCTAAAAGCATGTATGGATATGATTTTCTAATTTTTAGTTGTTTTGGTAAAATAATTCCCCATGTTGCACTTGGAGGGGGTGTTGTTAGATTTTAATCATAAGTGTGTATATTATAATATTATGTGAGTTAGATATATTTATTTCATATATGTATTGTGAGATTACTATTGTTTCTTTGGTTGAAAATATCCACCTAGAATTGGTTTGAGTTCTTTGTGAGATAGAATATGACTATTTAATTTAAGGAGATCATATTCTTATATTTATGTAAAATATTGTTCATTAAATAAAAAGTTCTTGATTGCAGAAAATTTTGTAACTCTAGCCAAATGATTCAAAGACTTTAAGACATTAAATCTCATAGCTGAGAAAAAATGTTAAAATGTTAAATCACAACATCAAATTCAAACTTGTGATACTTTATTTAATTTATATTTAATTTTTATATGGACATGGTAATGCTGAATTGAGCTTAATGTTGCTAATTCAATCTTAACTCATAGGTTCTTTATAGACTAATATTTCTTCTTCTCTCACCATTAGCAAATGGGGAAGGTGCAAGAGTATGTAATTTCTTTGTAGTCTATACCTTCCTTTTTATAAATTTATAAAAATGAAGTCATATTGGCTCCTCTTCTCACAATCCTTGATGCTCAGCACTCAATCATATGATTTCATACAACATGGGGAAGTGATAATCCCCAATCCCCAAACATTTCAATAAACTCAAACCTTCATGACACAAGAGGAAACATGACCTCCTACATACTTACAATGATCAAGTGTTTCCCTTCAATGTTTTGTATAGCTTTACTTAAATTTTGTAAAGTTCATAGGTACGCACATTATTCCTATTTTGAGTTAAAGTCCAGTTTATATCATATGTATATTGAATACACCATATTTTGCAAGTTCAATCATCAAGTGTTCCAACAACAACATATTACAAAACTAATGCCGAGTAAATAAAATGTTTGTATGGACACCTAGGTATGTTTTTCCTTTAGGAAAGTAATTTTCAATTACACACTAAAGGTGGTGGGGGTGGTGGGGAATGTAGACAATAGAATTTGGGAACTTCTCCTAGTGAAACAACAATTTTGACCATGATCGCTTGCTAAGATAATTTATCACATTCAAACTCCAATCACATAATCTCTCCAGCTCTTGTACAAATTTCTTGTCCTTGAACTTTCCTTTATCATCAATTCTAATATTTTATTTGATTAACTAATTCTAAAAAAAAATTATTCGTGACATAACTTTGAATTTTCATTTTCATCTCTCTAGTTGGAAAATGAAGGGAAGGTTTGTGATGTGCGCTTTTATCTCAACAAATCTATATGGGTCCACTCCTTCATATTCAATGAATCTAATTTCAATTCGAGAATATTATTTTTTCCATTTCATCTTTCTAGGGATGACCTTATTCGAATATTTCACCTATATAAGACCATGTGTGAAAATCAAAATCAATTTATAACTCGCTTGGCACTCATACAAGCTCCCACTAAAAATATAAGTCTAAAATATCTAAAAGGGTTTCTCAATTTTCTCAAATCACCTAATTTTAACATTTTATACAGTCATAGACAAATAATATTTTTTCATTTATTAGAACATGAAATAAAATTAAATGAAATTGGAACATTCATCCTCATGTAAGAAAAACACATTCATCTTTTTCGTCTCTCTCTTAACATAACACATGACTTTTAATTCTATTGGAAAGCTTTGGTCCCAAAAATATACAAATCAGAATGGCCCTACAAAATCCTTTCTATATCACCAAATATGTGAATAATCAATTTTTCTTCCATCCTTTTTCAATACCATGAAGCAAATATAATATTCTTCTTTATCTTTGATTATCTTCAATGTATTAATTTTATACGGTCCTTAAAATTAACACGATGTGACCAATATAAATAACATCAACATTTCCATGAATCTCCTCTTTACAAATAACATAGAAATTTATATAAATTCTTAAGAATAACATTGAACGCTCTTCCACTTACAAATTTTGCAAATGAGTTCTTTTCTAACCACAAAAAATGGAAATGAGGAATATACAAATAATAGTAAAATCTACTAGTAACTTGAAGATAGTAAATGTCTTGTGGAAAATTAAGGCATTGTTCTCAACAATAATCTTCATTTTAGAAATGAATTATAATTTAATACTACCATTCGTATGATATGTGATTCTATTTATATAGTAATGGATTGATATTATCTTATTGATTACTCTAACAACCACTTGTCTTGTGAATTTTTGTTGCATCTATGACAAGAATTTCAGCTCAAATATTGACAATGAAAGCTATGAATACATTTGGAACCCTTAAAGAGATATACTAGTGGATGTGAGAGACCACGTCAAAGTAGTAGGAAGTTGTACAAAAAAATCAATAGTGATGATACTACAAGTATCGGTGGTGAGGCGAAATGGATTGTAATGTGAGGTAGGTGGGAATAGGGTGGTTTAAGAGATAAATTTTGAATCCCAAAGACTCATTCATCGGTAAAATAATTAAATAATTATTAATCAAAAATATTAAATAATACAATACAATTTTGTTAAATTAAGATCATATATCAATTTCATGACATATTTTTTTTTATGTGTATATGTTTTTTAATGGAGTTATGAAACAATATTGGACACAACTATTACCATTTTCAAATTCACTTCATTTGGCTATAAACAACCCAGATTCACACCTTTCAATTATAGGTTGGCTCAGTTAAATATTAGTTTTTCAAACATGCCATTTGTATAGTAAGATTTCAACCTAAGTGGAGTGGGAAAAACCATCCTACTTTACCAACCAGCCAATACCTCATTGACAAGTTATAATATAATATTGAGAAAAACCATTTGTATAATATTATGTAATAAATATAACTATAATATAATATTAATAAATATTAATGTCTCAGTAGACTAAATTTTTGTAATGTTCACTTTAGCAATCATTGATTTGATTATTGATGAGAAAAAGTTAATGGGCTTGTAGTAGGATAGGTAAGGATGAGATTGGGGATTTCTCTAAGGGGTAAATGGAAATTTCCATTCCTATTTTTCCAGTTGAGGAAGATTGGATGGTTATATGAAAGAGATGGAAAAGGAATAAAACAAGAATAAAATTACGTTGCGGTCTCAACTAAAAAATATAGCAAGTTGGTAAATTTTTCAGCCTCATAGTTTTTGCAATCTATTATAGACAGATTTAATTCTACTAGAGGATCTATTGTATCTTTTATGGGGTCCATATTTTGTGTTGGATTGATTTCTACTTACGATTTTTGGAGCAATCCTATTTCTACCTAATTTTGGTAATTTTTTATGTGGAGATAAATTATTCTATCTTTCGATTCTATATACAAACTTTGAGGGTGTCTTTCAAAACCTTTTTTTTAACCTAATCTAAGAAACCTTGATTTAATTATGAACTCTTTCTATGATAAGTATAACTTCTCTATTCAAACTTAGGACTTTCAGAGGTCCATTTTTCAGTTGTTTATCCTTTTCCACTGACCTTTCAACACATTATTAGAATATAATGTCTAAAATCAAAAGAAAAACATCGGTTAGTAGGTCCCAAACCTTTCAGGATTATTTACAAAATTCCCAATATTAGTGGTGTACGATGGTTCCCACAACCCTTCTAATATTATATTCGAGAACTCTTCATCCATGGCTAAGGTTTGAGGTGAAGTTCAGTTCATGCAAAGATCCTCATTACCACGTGTGTGACAACAAGTGTTTTAAAACAACTTACCAATCTATATATATGACAAACATAAAATGTTATAGGATAACAATTAGAGAGTATATAAGACTGTACAAATAGGGTAACACTATATGGTATGGTTTTTGGTGTGTGTGACATGCCTATTCATCGCCCACATCACCTGGTGAGTCATCTCACCTTGCGAGAGTCATAGGTCTTAGGAAGTCAAATGACAAGTGTCAGATTCTATCATAGAATCTATCATTTTCATTTGTGTTAATGTGTCATAGGAGTTACATTCCTTATTTGGAATTGTAACTCCTCCTTTAGTGGCATTATATGCATCAGTCACATCATATGTGTCAGTGGTGTCATTGATATTCTTTCCTTGTTTAGGCATGGGGGTTACACAACACCCCTATTTGTACTTCCTTTTTCGATCTATGAGTATGAGCAGACATGTTTTCTTACTTGCATTTTTATTCCATTGATTCGAATCTTGCTTATTGCGTGGAGCTTGACATTACCATAGGAGTGCAACTTCATTGTGGTGCATTTTTTTCGACATCGGTTCTTGCGAATCCCTCTTTCATGGTATCAGAGCATGAGGTTTCGATAAAACGTGCACTCTTCATTTATTAAGTTGCTTATTACTTCTTGTTTCTTCTTATTTCCTCGTGCAAGTTTTTCGATTATTACTTTGGAATCATATTGCTCACCTCACATTGAGGTTTCATCAGTTGCAAGTTTGAAGGTATTTTGGTTAGTTTGCATTATCCGTTGCTGAGTTTGTGATTAATTCTATTCTCGTGAGCTCGGTTTTACTTTAGTGTGGACCTGTTATTCTTTGTTATTTCCTTGTGCAGGCTCTCACCTTAACTACCTTTGCATGTGTTGTCATTCTTTTTGGTTGTTTGTGAAAGGAACGATAACCATATCGTGCCAATCCAAGAACACAGATGCTAATCAAACATCATGATAAATAAGATGAAAGTAATTCGAGAAAATAACTTTACATAAGCCTTTGCAAACAAATGAGCAGCAATATCATATATTATTATGGAACTCAATGAAATACAATGAGAATGGACCTTGCTTAAATAGGCAAGTAATAACATTCTAAGAATTAGTCAAGGTCATAGATCAAACCATAAATCAAGGAAATAACTAGTCATCAAAGAACTAGTCAAGACCGTAGATTTAGGAGAGAACTAGACATCAAGAATCTAGTCAATACCATAGCTCAAGGAAAGAACTAGTCAATACCATAGATCAAGGAAAGAACTATACCTAACAACTAGATAATATCTCTTGATATCTAAATAAGATAAAAGAAATATCCACACACATAAGTGGGTGAGGATAAATACAATAAAGGTAAATAAAGTACCTAGGTGAACATGAGCTAAGGTAAATACCTACTCTAATAGTTTGTGTATTACTTGCTAGTTATGGTTGTGTTCAGGTTCAGATCCTGCAGGGTAAAAGAAGTGTCGGTTCTTGGTATTGGAGGAGTGTTGGATCCTACAACTGAGTTGGAATATAGCTCGCAGTATTATCCTCATAATAGCTCAACTGCATTCCCTTTTCATGCCCGCCTACTCATGTCAATTTCATCGGTCACCACCGACTCGCTCCCTTCACATCCTGCTGAGGATACACCAGTGAAAATGTGATTCAACACAGCTTGAGCATACAACAATCCTCAGACTAAGGTTCACCTAGGTTGCACTAGTTTATTGGCTTCTAACTGATTACTCCCAGTGTTTTCTTAGTTTTGCATGGTGCTCGGTTTCTGTACTGAGCTCCCGTATCCGTGGTAACCCTGATTCAACTTGTATTGCCCTCTGTGGTGGACTGTGACCTGCGTATTTACTTAAACTCTTCACACAATGCACTGGCTCTCCGTCATGGTTCTATGCATTAGAAGTTGGCTCTAGTTTCTCTAACCTAGTTTTCCCTATGTTTGGTTGGTGCTTCATTGTGTCAACAGCAGTTGCCTTCCTGGTTTTCCCATGCCCTCTCTGCCATTTCTCCGAGCTATTCACTGTCTCGGTCAAACTTACTTGGCACAAGATTCCTCAGTCTGTTCATCCTTCGCTGCCTTAATGCTTGCCTTGTCAGACTACCAATGTATCTCTAGGCACCTTCCTCAAAATTTGTGCGATGCAAGATTCCTCTGCACAGTGGCCTCACTTTTCATCGACATGTGGACTTAGTTGGAGATATTCTTTCCACCTGGTGGTTTACCAACAACTCACAACTCGGTCAACGTGGGCCCTAGTCCATTCTCCTTAGAGTTAATTATTGGTAAATCTAAATCACCTTTTAAATTTTTAAGGTGTAAAACTTTTAATTGCCATTGTAAACCTTTATTTTGGGTTTTTACTTGTTTTAATATCCTTCCTTTGAGTGACGAATACAGAGGGTGAGGTCCAGGGATTGGCAAGAGGCTAATCCCTCCTTACAATACAAACAAAACCTATCTAAAATTTGATGCCATTTCCAATGGGCATACATACGACACCATTTACATGCATTTAGGGCACTTTTTTAATCTATTTGCAGGCTTATTAGTATTTTTCCATCAGTTGTGGGAATTTGTTTTTTCTATAAATTTTGACTCGTTGCTTGGTTTTGAGCACTTCTTTAGTCAAAGTTGAATATTTTTTCACACTCTATATGATGGGATTATCATTTTTGTAAAATGAACTATTTTATAAAGTGCCGCATTCTGGGGGGTGTCTTTGTATTACTTAATTCATCTCATTTCAAATCATCTTGAGCATTGTTCTATCCCTTTTATTACTTATGGACCTATGAGCATGTCTGATCATAGTCTTACAACGCAAAGGGATTCTTTTATGTGATGTGAGATATTATTTCTCACAAGGATTTCTCTTCCCCTTCTTATTTTCACTCATTCTTGTGCTTGCTTATGGTGTCGAACTATTGTACCAAACAAACCTTGATTGTTGTCTCCACTCTTGTGCATTATTACGCTGATTGCAAGGTGAGTGATAGACTAGTTCTCGGCACACAGTCGCATCTAATTGTAATCAATGCACTGAACTATAAAGTGTCAAACTCGGGGGTGTGATATTGTTCTAGGGTGGTTATTTCTTTTCTCTCTCCTTCCTTCTGCATCGTTTGGTTCTATCTCTTCATTATAGATATCTCTAAAGTACCAATGCTCACATCTTTCAACTTCTTTGAATGGAAATCTAAATTTTTTTTTTTTTTTGAAGGGTTATACCATGTCACCATGGGGTTAGAGACCGAACCTAATGATGAACCTAAAAAATCTAAGTGGTTCAACCATTGTGATGAAGCCTTAGGTATTCTATATATGTCTGTCTCTTCCGACTTGCTCTTCCACATCGAAACTTCCTCGACACCTAATAAAGTGTGGAAAATGCTCGACGATATTTTTGGGAATCAAGATGACATGAGAGCACACGAGTTGGAGAATGAAATACTAGGGTTAAATCCTAATGACTTTGAAAACTTGCAGGCCTTCTTCTCAAAGTTTGTCCACACTAGACTGGTTCTAAGGGAATGTAAAGTGGAAAAGAAAGACTCTCAATTGACCTTGTCAATTCTTCTTAAGTTAGGTCCTGAATACTCTATCTTATTTTCAACTTTCCATGCAACGAAAGCCACCTTAGGTAGTACTTGGACAATGCCCTCCTTTGACAATTTTTTGTCCCAATTCATTCAAGAACAAGATAAACTCATTCAAATAGGGACTCTACAATCCAAGTCACATGCCCTTGTGGTGAATAAGGGAAAGAAAAATGAAAAGAAGAAAGAAACAGAGGACCAACCTAAGAAAGAAACCAATACCAACCAACCCACAGCTAAGCCCAACACTAACACTTCGAATTCTAATCCTAAAGAGAAGAAGGAAAAGTTTAAATGCTCCTAGCTATAAGAAATTTGGCCACGATGAGCATCATTGTTTTCAGAAACAAATTGATCACTTAACTCATTTGCTTGAGAAAAATAAAATAAGTGTTCCTGAATCTGTTAAAAAAAATTCTCGGAACGGTGAGTCTTCTAATGCAAATGACTCTAAAAAGGAAAAGAAGAAAGGTGAGGCCCTCATAGCTAGATCCGCTCCATCATCAACTTCGATTATCGATTTTGGTGCCTCACACCACATGGCTTCTTCAGAGGTTGAATTCTCTGGTATTGAACCATGTGGCATGTCCCAAATCACATTGGGTGATGACACTCATGTGTTAGTTTCCGGTAGTGGATCGGTAGAGATAGAAGGTGGAACATTTAACAAAATGTTGAGTTTTCCAAATCTCTCTACCAATCTCCAATTGGTTTACCAAATCACCCACCTTTGTGAAGGAATGCGAGTGGAATTTGGTCCTAATTTGGTGATCATTTGTGAGCTTAACTCTGACTACACTGTGGCTGAGGGAAAGGTGGATCACCGTTCATGGTTGTATACCTTTTCCCACTTCTCTTCTGATTTAACATCCAATGCCTTGCTCACTCATGCAAATGAGGTTAGTAAGCTATGGCATGAGCATTTCAAGCATCTTAATTATCATTACCTTGAACAATTGAGCCAAAATGAAATGGTCAACGAGTTACTGATTAGTGTAAATTCACAACACCCCCAAATGAGTTATGGATCAACTTTTCTAAGGCAAAGTCATTTGGTATGATTGCACAACATTGAGCTTTCCCAAAGTGTGGGACCTTTGTAAATGGGGAAATCATCCGAGAGAAGACTGGTTTGTCTTCCTCGACTATTTGCCACAATTTATTCCAGTGTAGGCAAGCTAATCTAACCTAATCTAACTTCCAACAAGACAAGGAGAGAAAGAAAGCTAGGAAAAATAGAGTCTACACTAAAATGGTGATACACTAGAGAAGGAAAATGTTGATCATCTATCAAAAATTGCATGGAAACAAAGAGAGGTTAGCAATGGAGAGGATGGACAAGTGCATCATAGACCAAAGATGGATTTCACATAGAAAATGTTCCAAAACTCCATGAACACAGCTCCAAAACCTGCAATGAACATCCAAACATGCAAATATACCCTATAATGAAGAGAGGTAAGGAAAAGATCAATGAAAACGAGTCAAGGATGGACAAATGCAACACATAACCATGTTTATTATTGCTCAGAATTTACACAGTGCATCATTTCACGGGAAAGATCAAAAAATGCCATTACAGAGTGGGGAGGAGGTTCAAACTCCATTTTCAACCCTGGGAAAGAAAATAAGGGAGAGTTAGAGAAGAAGGATGAACAACCTTTTATAAATGAGCCAAAACTAGATTTTTATGCTTATACAAAAAGAAGGAAATGAGAAAACACAGGAAAATCAATTTTAAAACTCCAACCACCAACAAGATCCATTTAATTAGAGTGAAAAATGATGAGTTTCCATGAAAAATCCCATACTTCATCATACATTGCTTTGCAGACCAAGCAAGAGACCCATACTTCATTGATTTTGGTGGTTGGGGTCATTTTCTACAATTTTTCCATGCCAGAGATGTTTTCCCATTTTTCTCTCACAAAAATCCATAAAAATTTAAAATTGAAGTGTCCATCATGTAGAGGATTTCAACAACTTTCCATTGATACCAAAATTTTGAAAATTTGAGCTTTGGTGCGAAAGATATGCCCCTCTGAAGATTTAGGGCAAAAATGGCGAAAGGAGAGAAAATTTGGGTCTGCGGGACAAAATTTGACCTTTTCCCCCTTTTCGCGAAATTGGAAAATTTTCCAAAAATCCTCCATGACCCCACCACTCCGAGACACGTGGTGCTTTCTAATTGGTCCATGGGTCTCAAAATCACATTCTGCCCATTTTGCCCACAAGGGCACATTTTTCCAAGGTCTTTCGTCGGTGAATTCCCCGCCATTGATGTGGACACGTGGCACCTTGTGACTAGCCACGAGGATGCGGTTCTATTTTTTTCTTTACACTTTTCACCACTTTGTCGAAAATACCAAAATCCTCCCGATGCCTTGATCCCTACTGATGAATGGACACGTGGCGTCATTTCATTGGCTGTGGGCCTTAAGCAATTTTTCTCCATTCTCCTTTGTGGGCTTACGGGTGAACTCTGTCTTTTGAGATTTTCACCCAAAAGGGTTAAGTGCCAAAAAATTTCCTATAGATCCGCCTTGGCAAATTTTCGTTGGCAAAAATGCTTCCTTACCTCTGCGGGTCTGCCCAGGGAATATTTCCCCTCCAAACTCTACTAAGCCATAACTCTAAAAATAAAAGGAGTTAGGAGGACTTCTTTACCTTTCTGGAAAGGGGAAGAAAAATCCTATCTGATGAAGCCATTTATAGAATCTTTTGAGTGCTTTAAATTTTTGAAAATTGAAGTTGAAGCACAAGGAAGAAAAGAATGAAGGCATGTTAGCCAAAATAAGAAGGGGCTCATTTTAGATAACAATTTTGGTGACTCAGAGGGGTCATCTTCCTGCTAGATGAATGATCAGTGGCCTTTGTTGCATCCATTGGGTATGGAGTTGATCCTGATAACCAACTTTGATCTAGAACTATGAAAATCTGACATCTGAGCCACTTGGAAACCCACTGAGACTTGGATTTGATCTTCACCAAAAGCCACTGAATGCACTATGCAATAGTAACCAAAACAACACCAAACAACTATGTACAAAAATAAAAATCATACATGATCCAAATGGAACATGTAGAGTGTGCAAAAGCACATATTCTGCTGTAAGAAAACCTACCTACACTACTCTAAACAATATTAAAGGGAGCTCAAACAAAGCTGCCAGTCGGCAGGAGAAATAGCTTCCCTTCCTCAAAAATGATAGCCATGCAAATGATTTGGAGCTGATCATTGTTGTTGGTATGAGTGGAAAATTGAGAAGAATCCGTTCCTCCACCCAAATCATCAAGGTGTCAACAGGAAACAAATAAAATACCTCTTTTAGTTGCTCTGCATTTGTATTGAAGAGGCATTGCAACTGATCCTTGATACTTTGCATATCATCCTCATGCTTTGAAGCAAGCATGACTTGTTGTGGCTTCTCCTTTGGCTCCAATGAAGCCAAATACCTTATTGGGCAAGGTCTGATCCATTTGATATGCCCATAGCTCTAAAATTATCCTCCAAAAATGGAGTCTTCTTGTAAACCTTCTTGGGTGGATGGTGTGAGAGAAATGATGGAACTTTTCTACTCTTTTCCTTCCTCTTCCAATGAAGAACATGGAATATTAATATCTTCCAAGATTGATTCCAAAGAGCTGCTATAAAGTGCAGGTTGTTGCAAATGAATGCTCTCCTTCATGACAATAGGTTATTGTGTTTGGAAGATGGATGATGAAGGAGAAAACAATGTGATTTCAACTGGTTCCTCTCCATTAAAACAATCCTCCAAATCTGACACATAAACTGCCTCCTTGTTGTCCTGCTGCAAATGTTCAACCTCTTTCATGGTGTTCTTTTGATCTATAACTTGATCATCATGTTTATCTTCATTCTCAAAGATGAAGTTTGAAATATCAAACTCTTCTTCAACATTGGAGCTTGAAGAGAATGAAGTAGAAGGAAGAACTAAAGGTTCTTTTATAGCCTGTTTTGAGTTCAAAGCTCTTGGACCTGCATTTTTCTCCTCAAAATTTGGAATGTGCTCCTCTTCTTTTGGATTTGAAGCAGATTCTCCTTCCTCTATTGCTTGAAGACAATATTACTCTTGAATGACCTCTTCCTCTAGCATGAAGTTTATCAAATCAAACTCTTCAATCTACTACTTTAGAGGACAAGTTAGGGATATAAGATCTTCTTCAGAGCTCCTTTCCATGAATGATTGTGTAACTTGAATTGGACCAGCATCTTCCTCCAGCAGAGTGCCAACATGGAAACTACACTCTAAGCAACATGATGACTGATCTTCCTACTTCTCTGCTGCTATAAAATCAGCCTTGGCCACCACTGGCTCATCAACTTTAATCTCCTCTGAAGGCTTAACCATCAAGGGGATATTTGCTATCCCAAATTTGAGAGCTAAAATTACCAAACTTCTGAGTTTTTCTTCTTTGTTTGGCTCTTCTTTTTTTTGTTCTCCTTGACTGGATTTTTGATTTTCATTTTCCCAACATGGATTTGGGAATGCAAGAGGAGGGGTGGGTTGTGACTCAACTGGTTTTGTAATTATTTTTGGTGGCAAGGGAGGTGGAACTTCTTGTTTTTTTGGAGGGGATGATTGTTTGGAAGGGAAAAGGACATAAGAATTGAGATGAGGTGGAAGACTAGGGGATGGAGAAATGAAATCAACACTTGGGACAACATTCAATAGGAATCTTAGAAATTGAAGCCCAAATTGAGATGGCGTTGCTTAAGGAGTAGAGAGAAAATTACTAGATGATGGTGTAGAGCTTACCCATTGATAAGGTTGCTCAACACCAATTTCATAGGCCCGTATCTCTACTGTCCATTGTGCAAGTTGGGTCAGCATCTTCACCATGAAGTCCAACTTCTCCTGAGGGCTGAAGTGTCTTGGGAAAGGGCTAACCCATGGACAAGGTGCCTGAAACCAATTCTAAAAGCCTTCATTTGTGCTTGAGCCCTAGATTGCACCATGTTTGCCTCCATCTTTTGGATCTTCTCCAGCAGAACAACATCTTGTATTTGATTTTCTTCATTGTATGCATATTATTGTGCTTGATATGCTTCATAGCCAAACTAATTTTGGCATTGCACATATGGATATGCATATTGGTTTTGAATTTGATGAAAATGCTGATTTGGATGATTTGAAAAACATATTGGAGGTGGGAAACATTGTTACTATTGTAAATGCTAATTCCATGAGGGAAATGAAGTCACGATTCCACAACTTCATGGAATGAAAGAGAAATGAAAGATATGGAGGGAAAAATGAAATGGAAAATGAATGGAAAGAAGGTCTGCAACTTCAGAGATGGATTGTTGATCAAATGGAGTCACTAGATGTCCTTACAAGTGCCTTCAAAGGCTGAAATCTTCACAGAACTCACCAACCTACAAAATATGAAGTGGAATACCTCTAAGGTCCCATCGGGTGTGCCAAAACTGTTAGTGTAAATTCACATCACCCCTAAATGAGTTATGGTTCAGCTTTTCTAAGCAAAGTCATTTGGTGTGATTACACAACATTGAGCTTTCCAAAATTGTTGGACCTTTGCAAATGGGGAAAGCTCTCCAAAGAAGGTTGGTTCCTCTTCCTAAACTACCTGCAATAAGCTATTCCAGTGCACAAAAGCTAATCTAACCTAATCTAACTTCTAAGGAGACAAGGAGAGAAAGAAAGTAAGGAAAAACAGAGTCTACACTAAAATGGTGATACACTAGAGAAGGAAAATGTTGATCATCTATCAAAACTGCCATGGAAACAAAGAGAGGTGAGCAATGGAGAGGATCGACAAGTGCATCACAAAACAAAGATGGATTTTACACGAGAAAATGTTCCAAAACTCCATGAAAACAGCTCTAAAACCTACAATGAACATCCAAACATGCACAAATACCCTATAATGAAGAGAGGTAAGGAAAACAAAAATAAAATGATCCAAGTATGGACAAATGCATCACAAATACATGTTTTTAATTACTCGAATTTAATTTACACAGGCATCATTTCATGGGAAAGAGGAAAAAAATGCCATTACAGAGGAGGGGAGGAGGTTAAAACTCCATTTTCAACCCTGGGGAAGAAAAGAAGGAAGAGGTAGAGAAGAAGGATGAACAACCTTTTGCAACCGAGACAAAAATAGCTTTTTATGCTCGAACAAAAAGAAGGAAATGAGAAAATGCGGGCAAATCAATTTTAAAACTCCAACCACTGACAATATCCATTTAATTAGCCTGAAAAATGATGGGTTTGAATGAAAAATACCATACTTCATCATACATTGCTTTGCAGAGCAAGAAAGAGGCCCATACTTCATTAATTTTGGTGGTTGGGGTCATTTTCTACAATTTTTCCATGCCAGAGATATTTTCCCAATTTTATCCCACAAAACTCCATCAAAATTTAAAATTGAAGTTTCCATCATGTAGATGATTTAAAAACATTTGATTGATACCAAAATCGTAAAAATTGAGCTCGGTGTGAAATATATGCCCCTATGAAGATTTAGGGAAAAATGGTGAAATTAGGGCAAAGTTCGGTCTCAGGCAAAAATTTGACATTTTTCCCCTTTTCCTGAAATTGGAAAATTTTCCAAAAATCCTCCATGGCCCCTGCCACTCCGAGACACGTGGCACTTTCTAATTGGTTTGTAAGTCTCAAAATCACATTCTGCCTATTTTTCCTGCAAGGGAAAATTTTTCCAAGGTCTTCCGATGTCAATTCCACCCACCGATGTGAACACGTGGCACCCCAGTGACTAACAACGGGGATGTGGTTCTATTTTTCCATTTGCACTTTAAACCACTTTGGTGACAATTGCAAAATCCTCCTGACGCCCCGATCCCCGCCGATGAATGGACAGATGGCATCATTTCATTGGCTACGGGCAATAAGCAATTTTCCTCCATTCTCCTTTTCGCAGGCTCGCAAGCAAAATGTTTCCTTTGAGTTTTTTACCCAAAAGGTCTAAGTACAAAAATTTCTTGCAGGTCTACCTTGGTAAATTTTCCTTGGTAAAAATGGTTCCTTACCTCCATGGGCCCACCTAGGAAAAATTTCCCCTCCAAACTCCATCGATCCATAACTCAAAAAATACAAGGAGTTAGGAGGATTTCTTTACCTTTCTAGAAAGGGGAAGAAAAATCCTATCTGATGAAGCCATTTCTAGAATCTTTTGAGTTCTTTAAATGTGTGAAAATTGAATTTTAAGCAAAATGAAGGAAAGAATGAAGGCAAGTTATCCAAAATAAGCAGGGGATCATTGTGGATAACAGTTATCCCAAGTTAAGTTTTCTAAAGGTCTTTATGAGGGTTGCACCCTCGGAAATCACCCTGAAAAACACTTTGATAAGGGAAAATCTTGGAGAGTGACACGTCCCTTAGATCTTGTTCATAGTGATGTTTATGTTCCCTTTCCATCTCCTTCTTTCAATAGAGCTCTATATATACTAACCTTCATTGATGACTTTTTCACGTTATACTTGGGTATATTTTCTTAAGCTTAACTTTGAAGTCTTTGAGCATTTTCACAACTTTAAGGCTCTTGCTGAGAAAAAAGTGGAATGGTCTATCAAGGTTCTTCAAATCGACAATGGAGGCGAGTATGTGAGCAATAGGTTTGAATATTTCTACACTTCGAGGGGATTGATTTTCAGAGTGTACGATTGCTTACACCCTTTCCCAAAAAGGAGTTGCAAAAAGAAAGAACCGAACTCTAAAGGAGATGGCTACTTATATGGTTCACTCGATGTCCCTTCCTCTACAGTATTGGGCTGAAGTAGTGAATTGTGCTTGTTACATTCAGAATCATGTTCCACACAAGGTAGTAAGAGGGATGAAACCTTTTGAAGCCTGGTTTGGACACAAGCCTGATGTTGAGCACTTTCGAGTCTTCGGATCCAAGGCTATGGCTCAGATTCCCAAGAATAAATGCAAGGAATTGGATCCACAATCCAAACCTTGTATCTTTTTTAGGTATCCTGATGGTGTGAAAGGATATCGATTATTGAACCCTACTACCCATGAGCTCTATATTGAGAGGAGTGTGAAGTTTGATGAGTCATCCTTGACTTTGACTTCCACTGAGGTTATTTTTCCCATTGATTCAGATTCTGACTTGTCAAATGATGATGTTGTTGAGCGAGTTACTCCTCTCCCTTTTCCTCCCGATCCAAAAGCTTCTAATTCTTTTGGTTCTGACAATAGTGATGATGAGGACTATGTCCCTTCTCACTCGAGTGAAGAATCTTTTGACTCTGAGCTTGAACCTTTGGGACCTCTTTGGGTGAGGAAAAATTACAGAGTGCTGGAGATTTAGATGGAGATCCTTTAGAGGAGAGACATACTCGCTCAAGTTTTGTTGGACCCAACTCCTTCTTTGCCTCTGCTTCTAATCCACCGTAATTCAAGGAAGCTTCTGGGATTCCTAAGTGGGATTCTACTATGGATGAGGAGTATTGCTCACTCATAAATAACGACACTTGGGATCTTACCCCTCTCCTGAAAAATAAGAAAATTCATTTGGTGTAGGTGGATATATCGAAACAAAGTATGGATCCAATGTATAATTCAAGAAGTATAAAGCGCGACTTATAGCTAAGGGTTTCTCCTAGGTAGCTAGTGTCGATTACTTGAAAACCTTTTCTCTAGTTGTGAAGATGACTTCCATTTGACTTACCCTTGCCATCGCTGCCACTAATAGATGGTAAGTCCACAAGATGAATGTTAAGAGTGCCTTCCTTCATGGGAACCTAGAGGAAGAGATCTATATGGAACAACCTCTGGGTTATGTCCATGATCCATCCCTCATTTGAAAATTAAAGAAGTCTCTCTATGGCCGTAAACAAGCCCCTCAAGCTTGGTATTCCAAGATGGACTCCTTTTTACTTGGATCAGGGATCACTCGATGTCACTCTGACCCAAATGTGTATATTTTATGGCAGGATGACTCCATGCTTATTCTTATTCTCTATGTTGATGACTTGTTGATCACAAAATCTTCCTCTATCATTGATTATGTGAAGATATCCTTTGCCAAAAAGTTCTCCATGTCCGACTTAGCATTTCTTTATTAATTTCTTAGGATACAGATTTCCCAATCTTACTCAGGAAATATGATCTCACAACCTAAGTACTATGTTGATTTTCTTGCTCGGTTTCACATGTCTGATTACAAGTCCTCACCTACTCCTTTTCTTTTTGGGGTCAAGTTGGTTTCTTATTGCTCTTCCCCCTTGGTTGACGGTACCCTTTATCGGCAGATGGTGGGGAGCTTGATCAACCTTACTCATACTCAGCCTAGATCTTTCCTATGTTTTCGGGATCGTGTCCAAATTTATGCAAAAGCCTCATGAGCTGCATTTAAAAGTAGCAAAGAAAATCCTTCACTATGTTCATGGCACTCACACTGATGGGATTCATTACTTAGGAGGGACTAAGATTGACTTGGTTTGATTTATAGACTTAGATTGGGCCGGTGATCTAGATCGTCAGAAGTCTACCTTAAGCTACAATTTCACTCTTGGTTCAAGGCCTATCAGTTGGTCTAGTAAGAAGCATAACACCATTGCCATATCATCGACAGAAGCAGAATATAGAGGAGCAGTTAACACTGCCACTGAAGTTGTTTAGTTATAGGGTATCTTGATAGAGTTTGGAATCCACTTTCGGTGGCCTACCATCATCTATCATGACAACATGAGCACTATCTCGATTTGTAGAAATCCAATTCAGCATCAGTGGATGAAGCACATTGAGATTCAAATGCACTTCATATGGGAGCTGATACATGAGAACATAATCGACATACAATAAGTTTAGACACCTGATCAGGTTGCAAACATATTCACGAAGCCCTTCACTAAGGTGAAATTTCTTCACTTGCGGTCTCTTCTTGGGGTGAGGTCTGCTGCACTTTGCCCATCTTCTTCAGGCTATATAGTCCTCATTCTTCTCCTCTTCTTCTTTCAAGAGAGATGTTGTTTGTATATGGGCATTGTATTAGGCCTTTAGTTGTCGAGACCCATTGACACATCTTTATTAGTTGTCTAGGGGAGTATTATTTTCTATTATGGCTTACCTTGACCTCTTCCTCAAATTTGATGAAGGGGGTTGTTAGTGTCTCCACATGCCTAGTCATCATCCACATCACCAAGTGATTCATCTCACCTTGCGAGAGTCATAGGTCTTAGGAAGTCAAATGACAAGTGTTATATTCTGTCATAGAATCTATCATTGTCATTTATGTTAGTGCGTCATAGGAGTTACATTCCTTGTTTGAAATTGTAACTCCTCCTTTAGTGGTGTCATATGCGTTAGTCACATCATATGCGTCAGTTATGTCATTGATATTGTTTCCTTGTTTAGGTATGGGGGTTACACAACACCCCTATTTGTACTTACTTTTTTTGATTTATGAGTATGAGCAGACCTTTTTTCTTACTTGCAGTTTTTATTCCATTGATTCGAATCTTGCTTATTACGTGGATCTTGACGTTACCATTGGAGTGCAACTTCATTGTGGTGCATTGTTTTTGACATTGGTTCTCACAAATCCCACTTTCATGGTTTTGATTGAATAGTACGGTCCTCTCCCATAATCGTTGTATATTATATTCTTAGTTTTGAGGCAATTTCATGCTCAAATGTTCATTTTATTGCAATGTGCACTCACAGATCTTTCCAAAATCTTTTGTAATCAGCTTAGTGGACTTTTTCCATTATCTTTATAAAGTTATATCTTGTGTTTTATGATTTAGGACACTTATAATATTGCATAATTAATGTTGGAAGTTAATTAGTTAGAATAATCACCAGTATATGAAACTTACATTGTTAAAACTAATTAAATTATACATCACTCATCTCAATAATTTAATTATAAGTAACCATAACCAATTAGTAAATTTTTAAAATAATTATCACAAGTAAATTTGGAACATAGTTAACATATTGATCAATCCTATAGTCAACCTATTGATGGATTCATAACCAATATAGTGCCATATCCCATAGTTCAACAAGTAATGCATCCACATAATAAATATTTAAATTAAAAATCAGCTAATTTATTTAAATATAGATTGAAGATATTAGGTGTCTTTATAGTGACATTAGGTCCAAACTACAAAATTTTTATCCCATTTGATTTCAAAATGCCATATAGTGATGGCTTTAATGATGAAAATATTCAACTAATCACAATGTTTTACAAATATAGGATAGATGATAAACCATTAAAACAACAAAACCTTATTCAAATGATCAATGAGCACCATTTTTTTCAAAACACTGATGGAAATTAAATATGTGTTAGATATGTGACAAAAAAGTTATATTTTGAATTGCTTTATAGCCTGGTTTGTACTCACATCCCAAATTCTATCTTTTAGGAAGGAAAATACTAATGGCATTTTCCACTCTATTTCTAAGAGGATTCCCAATTGTACTTCAACAATTAGGTGTATTTATTTTTGTGGAGATCCAAAGTAGCTCATAATGAGTTCACATGTAATCAATTCATCTTGGGTTAGTAAAATATTGATATCTTTCACCATGGACGTTTCCCTAGGTACTTAGTAGGATTTTACCACGTAAATATGGTGTTCATATCTTGCATGTTTTCTATTTTATACATTTCTTTTATCTCTATATTTATAAATTTTCCTTTTGTTATTCAAATTTAGGCTTATTGATTATTGCAAAGTCTATGGTTTCTATTATCGAAACAACTGTCCTAGTTATCTGGATAACTTATATTTTCATTATGAATATGATGTTTCACATTTTAGGTTGTGCACACTCAAGATTGTTCTTTTAAACACCTTGGCACAGTTGGAGTTCCTCTATGTTCCCTTGTGCACATTCCTGCTTCCCTTTACATTCTTCTATCCCCTTCCATTTTCCCTTGTGTGGCTTCCTCCTACACACCCGCTTTCTCTCCTATCCCATCATGCACTCCTTGCACGCACCTTTGTAGACTTACCTTCCAATCAGCTAAGTCCCTAACATTCCTCTTACATGCTTACATAGACTTAGTTCCTTTGCATGCCCTATTTTCTTCCTTTCTTATGCACGTGCCTCCCCTTTGTTTCCCTTTTTCACAATTTCTTCTCGCTCCAGCGTGTCATGCATGCTTTTCTTCACCTCTTTCTTCCATGCGCACCCTTCACGCCCTCCTTTGCACCCTTCTGTTCCAAGTCATCTTCTCTTAGACTTGAGTGTGTCGCGCGTGACCAATAAAAGCATGCCAGTAGGGTGTAAAATTTTGACAAAAAACCAGTGGGTGACATGTGGAAAAAAATAAAAGCAAGAATTCGCATAAGTTGGCCTTCATTTCAGCCAATCCATGCGCGCCACGTGTTTCATGTGTGCTTGTGACAACTCGACATCTTTTGATAGCCATATCTTTTGATATAGAGCTCATATCGGCACGTGCCTAGGATTGTCATAATGTTATTGACATAAGCTACCCGTTGGACTTTTAAAATTCAAATATACGTAGGATTTGTTAGGTGAAAATAGGGAAACATTTATCAGCTCATCAATGCATACATCCAATCATCCTCAACCATCAAATTTCATCAGATCTTTCCTCCTTCCTTATTCCATGCCTTTGAATAGACATGGGGAAGTGCATTTGATAGCCTTATATGTAGATTTGTAGGCATTTGTTACTTGTTGTTGGTAGTTGAAAATTTGAATTGAGTTTCCCTCCATTTCTTCTTCTCTTCTCTCCTTCTTCTTCTATAAATAGCAGAGTTTTGCTTTGTAAAAACATCCCTCCTTATTGTAATGGCACCATGCCAAAATGGTTACCGACTTCCCACAGGTCTCAAACCTTGGCGTGGTCTCTGTAATGTTTTAACACCTCCTTCTGTGAATGTAAATGACTGTGTCCCTCAAATGACAAAATCATATTTTGTGGAACTCTTGTCTTCCCTCTCTTTTTTTCATTGCATCTCGCCTCTCTCTGTTTGCATTTTCTCAAGCACACACAGTGGGACCGAGTAAAGAGCTTTACATCTTCATATCACCAAGTTTGATGTGTTATTGCTGAGATCTAGCCTTTGGAGGAATTTTTCAACACATTTGGTGACTCCACTAATTCAATGCACCCATTATATCATTTGCACTCAGCCTCCCCTCATTCCTCCATTCATTTCTCCTATTTCACCATTCCACATTCCTCTTTTGAAGTTGTGTAATCATGACTTATTTCCCTCCATGGAATTCTCATTGCAGCAACAGAACTAATTCTGTCCACCCCTACAATTTTAAAATCCTCCTCCAAATCAGTTTTATAAACCCCATTATCCCGAAAATGCATACAACCCACTTTTTTCTAACCAAAATGTTTATAAAGAATAGGTTTATGCAGATGAAGGTGGAAAATCCTTAGCAGAAGATGATTTTGAGAGGAAGGTGTAAAATATGGAGATGGACATGATACAAGTCGATTTAAATTCTCCATAAAGGCAGCTAGAAGTTGGCTATAAGGTCCCTTGTCCATGGGTCGGCCATGTACTGAAGTTAGTTTAGCACCCAATGTAAGCCGCACTTCATCACTAAGATGCTTTGCCCTAGATTACGAGTGGGTAGAAGAAATGGAGGGTCAAAAATCTAGTGTGGGATAACCCTGTTAATGAGGTAGCCTTGCACTATAATCCTACAGCCCTCCCACTCCTCCGCACCAACTTACATCTTCTCGCCACTACGCATGTCCCCACTTCTTCTTACGCATTACCCCCATTGAGAACCTTCCATTTCATCTCACCTTCATTTCTCTTCAATTCCCCTTCCTGCGTGTGCCTCTGCTCCTCTTGCGTGCGCACCTTCCATCCCTTCTGCGTTCATCCTCCAATTTTTTTCCAAGTCCCCTCTGCCTAGCTATACCATAAACGAACAGCCCTACCAACACGTCATTCCCAACCAACGTCATCATGTTCGATTTAATGCATAATAGTCAAAGAATGGTGTGACTCATGTGACTCTGACTAGGAAGAGGAAATCATATGGGCACCTAATCCAAAGGAAAATCAGCTAGCTCCATGGAGCACAGTCCTGGAGGAGACCGAGTTA
This sequence comes from Taxus wallichiana var. yunnanensis, assembly GCA_018340775.1. Classification (NCBI taxonomy): domain Eukaryota; kingdom Viridiplantae; phylum Streptophyta; class Pinopsida; order Cupressales; family Taxaceae; genus Taxus; species Taxus wallichiana. The sequence goes on from CM031239.1 coordinate 540,159,438, forward strand.
CTTGTAGAGGTAGAACCATGCGCACCCTAGATTTGTGTGCCCCGGCTTGTAAAATCTCCCCTTCAGAAGGAAAGTATGTAATAAAATCCCATTTATGGGATTGAGCTTCAAAGTAATGGGAAAAATACAAGGATCGTACCATGCCCAATCAGATATTTGGCTATCCTAGAGCCAAAATAAGAGTTGCCACTGGTTGTCCTTATTTCATAGCGTGAGGTAGAGCTTTAACATACCAAAGTTCTGTAGCAACGTCTCCCAGATCAAAGTACATAACAACTCTAGGAGATGTATATTATGTTTGTTAATACTTTGAGGAGGGCAAAACACCATCTGCAAGGTGGTTTTTCACTCTTATTTATGACCATATTCAGTGCCAAATCAACTACACGGTTGCAATTTTTGAGGAAGGGAAGCTAATTCTCCTTGCCTGTTGTAGGTTTTACTTGAGCGCCCTTGCCTCTAGTTAGTTTACATTAGTTTAGGTTTTATTTCAATAACACAAGTTCTCGCACACACTTTACATGTTCCATTTGGGACATGTATGATTTTAAACTTTTGTACATAGTGTTGTGCTTCTATTTCGACATGCTCCCTCTAATGCCTTTCCTTTCATATTGCGCATGCACCCCACTTTTTTTGCTTCTTGGGATGACAATTTAATTTTGGCTGAGGCAGTTCCAACATTCAGTGCATGGCTTTAACTCTCAACAATCTAATTTAGAATATCTTCATATGATAGAAACAAATCAATTCAGAGTTCAGACAAAGCTTCAAGTGACTTTAGGAATGTTCTTCAAAGTTGCAAATCAGATCTTGAAGATTAGCACTTTACTCCGTGCCCAATAGACTTCTAAGGATACTGGTCTCTTCATCTAGCAGGTAGATGGCCCCCTAAAGTCACCAAAATAGTTATCCAAATAACTCTCATAGTTATCTGGATAACTTATATTTTCATTATGACTTTGATGTTTCACATTTCAGGTTGCACACTCTCAAGATTTTTCTTTTAAACACCTTCACACAGCTTGCAATTCCTCTCGCACACCCTTACGCACCTTGTTGTTGCCCTTTGCATTCTACTATCTCCTTCCATTTTCCCTTGCGTTCCTTCCTCCTACACACTCACTTTCTCTCCTATCTCGTCATGCACTCCTTGCATGCACCTCTACAAAATTACCTTCCAATCAGCTAATTCCCTGTCATTCCTCTTACGTGCTTACACAGAATCAGTTCTTCGCACACCCGCTTTTCTTCCTTCCTCCCTTGTGCTTGATTCTCTCTCTCGTGTGTCACGTGTACTTTCTTTCACCTCTTTCTTCCATGCATGCCCTTTGCACCCTCCTTTATGCCCTTCTGTGCCAAGTAATCTTTTGTCAGACTTGAGTGTGCCACGCGTGACCAATCAAAGCACACTAGTAGGGAACTAAATTTGGAAAACAAACCAGTGGGTGACACATAGCATAAAATGATAGAAATCATTCACATAAGTTGGCCTTCATTTCAGCCAATCCATGTGCGCCATGTGTTTCACGTATGCCGACAACTCTGACATCTTTTGATAGCTATATCTTTTGATACAGAGCTCAGATCAGCACATGCCTGGGCTTGTCAAAAAGCTACTGACACAAGCTACATGTTGGAATTTTTAAAATTCAAATATAGGCAAGATTTGATTGGTGAAAATAGGGAAATTTCTCTCATCTCATCAATGCATACATCCAATCAACCTCAACCATCATATTTCATCGATCTTGCCTCCTTCCTTATTCCACTCACCAAACAGAGACAAGGGGAAGTGCATGTGATAGCCTTGTAGGTGGATTTTTAGGAATTTGTCACTTTGGTTGTTGGTGCTTGAAAATTTGAATCTAAGTTTCCCTCCCTTTCTTCTTCTCTTCTCTCCTAAAAATAGTAGACTTCTACTTTGTAAAAACATCCCTCCTTTTCCAAAATGGTGGTCGACTTCCCACGGGTCTCAAACCTTAGCATGGTCTCTCTAGTGTTTTCTCACCTCCTGCCATGAATGTAAATGACCGTGTGTCCCTCAAGCAATAAAATCATGTTTTTTGGAACTCTTGTCTTCCCTCTCTTGTTTTCATTGCATCTCGCCTCTCTGTTTGCATTCTATGGCATGATGTGCATTTTGTTCTACTTGCAATCCCCACATTCATGTGTTTTGTGCATTGGAAGGCCAAGCCTGTGTGTTGATCTGTGGCGTGCGCCATCTACCCTCTTCTCTTACACCCTCTATATTTCCTTTACTACTCATGTATAGAGATCAACCCTTTCCTTCTGGCGCTATCGCCTTCCTTAGCTTAGGATTTTCCCTTTCCACACATCCTTCTATCCCTGGTCCCTTGACATGTTTAGTCTAGGATTTTCTTTCAGCATTAGGAGTAGCAGTACGTTAGAGGTAGGTGGAGGAACCAGACTTCACCAGAGATCCGTCACAAGCTCGTAAGCTCCCAAAACTTGCGGATGGTTCCATTGTGGTCTCAGACACCTCGGCCCTTTTGAGATTCAACACGCGGGTGCATGTTTGAGCGACCAATAGTTTCCTAACAAGACTGAGTTAATTATTGAACAATAATCAAAAGAATATGTAGAAAAATCCTAAATATTCAATGATCAAATAATCATCCTCCTAGACTCTAGAAAATATGAGGAAAATCATAATTATATATTTTCATATCAAACATCACCAACATCCAAACATCTATAGCTAAGGAACCCTCTTAGTTAACAAAAGTGAAGGTCCTAACATTGAGGATTGTTAACTTTGATTAAATGGATGACCAAGAAATGAAATGAGACGGAAAATCCCATCACTCCAAGCCATTTACGAAAAGGAGAAGAAATGTATTAATTCGATAAGGGTATATTAAAGAAATTCAAAAATATACATACACTATGGGAAACATAACTATTGAATGAGGAATGGAAACCCCTCCTTAAGAGGTTCCACTAGTAGAAGACAAAATCCCTTTTGAAAAAATAACAAGAACTTCATAACCTCCATTTCACGTAAGAAGGGATTTAGATAAAAGGTAGGTCCCCAAGTTAGAAGAGGAGGAATAACAAAGAACATTTCTATCAAAGGAAGATGTTGACCCTCTAGGATCCAAACAACATAACTGTCCCAGAGAGGACCAAACAATATACAAAATTAAATACTCTAAAATAATATTTTTAGGATGTTTTAGGAATTAAATATTTATTTCAAATGTTTTTTTATTAGGTAAGGTAATGAGACATGATTTTGACGGGGTCAAGGGCCTTGTACACACTAAAGATTGGTGTCAAGGTGCAAATGAAGACAAAGAGAAGATAGATAAAATAATCCTAAACAAACCAACCATAAAAAAAACCAACAAACAATGCTAGGGTAAAGCAATGGAGAGAAGAAGCTGGTAAAAAAACTTAACCTACTTCGAATGAGTGTGTTAAGCAACAACTAGCATAGTTTAAGATTGGAAAAAAGAAGAAAAGGATTAGCGCATGAAAAAACTTGAGAGATGTTCCTAGTGACCCACCATGCATAATGTTTGGGATAGAAAATATTCCACCCACTCCCCTCCATCGTGGAGTTTGAAAACCCATCAAACACAATATCAGTGCCCACATCATTTAAAAAATAATTATTCATGAACGAAAAAATAATTTGTTATCATACTTTTCCTAGAAATAGATGAAAAATCTAAATCTAGACTATCAACTATTAGTTTTTGCATAAGTACAAATTTTTTTTTAGTCATCTCAAAATAGGCGGAAACCAATTCTAAGTAAGATAACTACAAATATTCAGTTTTTATGACTATCCCTAAATTTTAGGGACCTTTTGGTGCATTCTATAAAAGAGAGCCATAATTAGGCTTTGAATGTATACATAGCTTGTATAAATATATGCCAGAAAAGCTTCTTACACGTTGAATTTATGCATGGATAACATGAATATATTTATTGATTTTACTAGAAGTAAAAAATTAGTTTAGGATTATTAGAATTTGTTTTATTGACCTAATAGTTGGAAAGGCTCGAAGGGCCATTAAAAGAAGGATGTATCAACAAATATCATAAGAGATGAGGAAACAAACTACAAATAGTCAAAGAGAGTTGACTCAATCAAAAAAAAAGTAAGCAAATTAAAAGAAATTTTCCAAAATCTCAATCCAAAGAAGTAGAATGAAATATTAGCTTCATGTGCGCTGGGATTGAGTTGCGCTTTGAAGAAATTATTTTCTTTTTTTGTAGTACCTTCCACCCATCCTTGTCAAGATCAATTTCATCATATGGACCACATGGTATAAGAACATCAATGGAATTAATAGGCCTAAAATAGGTAGAAGAAAGGGGTTCTTTATCCTTATCTGAACCAAGAGTGGCCATGGAATATTTCCTTAAAGAGAATGATTCAAGATGAGGAACCTAAGGAAGATTTTTAGCTAGAACAGGAGTAGATTCAACCCTTGAGGGACACTTTTTATGCAAGGAATATTCCAAAAGATGTGATGGGGCTTTAATTGTGAGTGGGAAAGGAGAGAATCCTTCCACAAAACTGAATTATACCCAATTCTATGCTTGGAGCATCCACAATATTTGATCAAATTACTAGTTTTATAACATATATGGTAGTAGAAATCAATCATTTGTCATCGAGTCTCGAGTCAAAACCCTCTCTACAATATGTAAATAAATATTCACAGGAGATCAAGAGATACATCCATGTCTACCAAAATTTGATTATAAGAATTATTTTTAATATCGATTAGTAGCATATAATTTAACAAATTCCCCAAAGTATTCCCATTGGCTTCAAAGAAGGAATCATACCATAGTTACAAAGGAAGACTCAAAATTCTAACCCAGATAGGATTCACATCAATAGAATTGTTTAATTGATCAAATAAAGGATACCGCATTTTTCTATTAGTCCATGATCTCCCAAAAACTAATACAAGTTATGAACAACATTTCGCTTCACAAGATGATACCAAGATTTCTAAATTCCTCTTCCTAGCTCAAAAATAGATAAAAAGGTCTTGTTGTGTCAAAATCACAACACCCCCTGAATGGCCAAGTTTTTTATGGGGCCTTCAATGTGATTACACAACATGGGGTTATTTTAAAGCTATGGGACTTGTGGGGTTGAGATAACCCTTAGGAGAAGGATGATTCCTCTTCTTAAGTCTACCTGCCATAACTAATCCTAATGAGAGAAAAAATACTATCTAAACCTATACTACCATCCTAAGGAAACAAGGAGAGAGATTGCATGAAATAAAACCTAATCTAGAAGTGGTGATACACACAAGAAAAGGAGAGTTAGACACTTTTTCATCCTGCAAAACAGTTAAAGAACCAAATTTGGAAAGGGTTATCATGCACAATAGACCAAAACACATACATTCACCATTCCTAAATAAGAAAAAAAAAATTATCTTGTAATGAACATGGAAATATACACAACCACATGTTTAACAATAAGAGGGAAGACAAAACAATCAAAACCAGGAAAGGATAGAGAACTTAAGACATAACATGATTTTATTGCTCAACAATATGCACAATACATTGCTAATCGGGGAAGGTCTGAATCCCTTTGAAATATTTTGGAGAAAGGCTTGACGCCCAAAATTTTAGGAGAATAGGAGTGCATAGGGGAGAAAAATGACCACATCATTTGTATTTTGCAACCCCTTTACATTTATAGGAAGAATTTTCAAGAGAGAGGGAGAAATTCATATACAAATGTGCATGCTTATCCATCCATGCTTGCATCAGTTGTATGTTGTCCCTTGAGGTTTCCCATGCATATGTACTTAGATCCCATGCTTAGAAACTAGCATGCCATACCTTCATTAACTTCACCACACCTACCCATTACTATTCAATGTTCACGAATTTCAGTAGTTTAGGAGCTCCATAATTCCATTTTTGATGGTTTCACACTATATTTCTCTTCCTAAGCTTTTCAATAACTTGTTTTCGTGAGAATATGACATTCCTAGCTCAAGATATGACATTTCGGGTTTTGAGGGGCTATGGAATTTTGGGGTTTTAAAACCTCTACAAATTCAATTTCTCATGTCCCTATTATGTGGATCTCTTTCTACGCTCCTCATCAAATATGATTTTATGTAAATTTGGTATATGGGGCAAAAGTTATTTCTATTTCTATGAAGGGGGTTTATCCTTATTTTGTCTTTAGCATGTTATTAGTAGCTAGCTCATTGAGCTTCTCGGTGAGCTCTTCATTGAGTTCTCCTACACATATTCATGGCCCCTCAACACCTCGAATACCTCTTCATGTTCCTCCATTGATTTATTTATGTATCCATGCCCATACCACAGGTGCATGGTTCTCGTTGACATCTTCCTCTACATGCGACTAACCTGGCTCCACGTTTCACTATTTGCATGGCACCCCAAAACCCCTGAGCTCACTATGCATTGAATTATTGTTATGAAATTAACCCATGCTTCATGCCTTTACTAATCCCTAACAAGCCACCTATCTCCAACTTCAAGACATGCTAAGGTTTTCAACCACCTCAGCCCACATACTTGCCTTCCATTTGTATTAGCTCACCAACAGAGTGGATATTATGCATTCAACTCCGAATCACCCCACTTTACATGTTGTCGGATTTCTCCCCAAGCTAATCACATGTCCATTTTCTTTGCACACCTCCCAAATGGGTCTTAGGTAGCATCCCTGCATACATACATCTCACTCACCGAGCCCACCTACTACGTCGACTAGGTCCTTTTAGAAATCTCCCTACATTTAGAATTTTAGGATTCTTCGAATCAGACTTCGGCACACTCTTCATTGACTTGGGCGAGCCAAAAATTCAAATCACTAAATCCTTGAAGTGTGAATTTCAGTCTTTGGGCTTCAGAAATTTTGTCTTTTATGAGTGGCACTTTTCATTATTTTCTCGAGCCACATTTTCCCAAAACTTCGTATCCTAGAATTCCAAATTTCAGACTTCGGGAACTACATCCACACTCATCTTGTCAACATGATTTGACTCACCACTGATAAGATATCACAACAAGATGAACCAAACTCGATCCCCTGATTTGATTTTTCAAACTTTTGATAGCGTCGAGTCCTTCTTATTTTTTTCCTTTTCTAGTGGGCTAAGATTTGCTGTCCTAGCAAGTTTGTCCTATGTTCATGGCCCATTTCATGTCGAGTCAACTTACTATGAGATTATCCTTCACATGTCATAGCCTTCACAAAATATGCATAATCCCTGAGAACTATCCATTATGTCGGCTCTTCTGCTACTCATGTTGAACGTTGTGAGATCTCTTAAGTTAGGTCATCACTATTGCGAGTTGACCACCCTTGAGCTCTTTGCCATTATCCTGCAACAAGTCGTTGTTTGACTTGGTGAACAATTCACCTACCTTGAGCTCAACTTCGAGCAATTTTTCATGTGTTGTGATGAATTGACTACCTCTTCCTCTACATATACACCCTTTCTCACCGTAGGTAGCCTCCTACATTGATCCTTTCAACGAAATTCTTACATTGATCCGACGAGTTCCATATTATTTGACGTGCTTCTAATGGATTTTTTGGTTTCTAAGTGATCTCAAATTACCATATGAATTTTTCTGCCAATTTCTATCTCAGTCGACCCCACGTCTTTTCATGCTTCCATCCTTCCCAAAATCATATGATCTCAAGCCCACGCTCACTCCAAACTTGCCAACTCATTTCTCTTAGCCGACCCCACCATTCAAAACCATGATCCCTGTGCATATTGCATTGTTACTTTTCAAATATGATGATCTTGTTGTTTAAATTGGCTCACTAAACTACTAAAAAGGTCCCCTTCTTTTATGTTCTCCTAGCCACTACAACCTCACCACCATGCATAGATTTGGTTCTACATCGACATACCCAATGTAAATGCACCCCTGCGAGGTCTTAAGTTGTGCTTGTGAACTTTCTTGGCTTGCATAAATGAGCTTTCCCTAGCCATTTATGGATTACCTTGCCTACACGTACCCAATTCACTACTTGTTGAACCATCTCACTTAGCTACTCAGCAAGCCATTTTGGCTTGGTGCCCCTATTGTTCATTTTTGCAACTGTTTGCCCCTGTACTCTGGATTTTGGAATTTTTGTATTTTTTTCCACTAGGAGGCTCATTGAGGCCAAGTGAGATGCACTTCAACCAAATTCAGAAATTTTTTCTTATTTGAACAGTGTGGGCCCGTTCAGGCCCATTCTTTCATCATAAGCATAATGGGTTATTTAAAACCTAGAAGAGGAAAAATTCCTCAATCGATTTCCACCCCCAAATCATTCCAAATAGTCCTGAAAACACTTGATTTTTCCTATGAACCTAGATTTTTCTGTGTGGCCCCCATTCATGTGCTCATGTCCTATACCACCCTATTATCCATTTTTCCTAGGGGTAAAAATAGATAACAATTTTAGCAACTCATGGGGGAATCTTTGTGTTAGATGCTCCAGACCAATAAACTTGATATGTCCAATGGGTGTGGTGTCATAAGTGATAACATGTAATTGATCTAACCCTCAGAATTTTTTCCTGGGAGTGCTTAGTTCTACTAAATGTGAACTGACCCTTTGCTTACACTCCTAATATTTATAAGAAAATTTAAAGTTAGAATTGTGAGTGGAAAATTGTTTGAACCTGGGATTTTTTTTCTCTTCTCTCTGCAATCCTAATCTACGGGGCTTGAAATTGGAATTTTGAACCTATCCCGAAACCTAATTTTTCCAAGTATGAACCACACTTAAACCACTAATTACTTGGTATGCATGACACGTTGCTGAGTTTTTTGAAAACAAATTACTAAGTAGAGAAATCATGGAAATCTAATAAATTATGATTTTTTCCTTTCTAAATAGTTGTTTAGAACATTGCTGAAGGTTGAAGCTCCTGTGATTGATCCGAAGGAACAAAGGAAGTGAAACTATTAGAACCCGTCCTTCATCAAATTTATTTTCTCTACATTTGAGTAAAATTGAAGATTAAAACTATTCTCTGTAAATATAAACTTCTTTAACATTCATGTGGAATTTCTCACATAAAGCATGTTGAAACATGGTATATTCTATCAGAGAAAACACAAACAAAACTATATACAAAATGGAAAATCATACATGTTGAAATGAGACATGAAAACTATACAAGACCACTTGTTATGTAGAAAGATAACCTACTCCTACCCTATACTAGCCAAAGAAAGAGAAGACTTCAAAAAAACCCGACACTGGGTAAGGTAAAGTAGCTTCCTTTGCTAAAAACTTGTAGCCATGCAGATAATTTAACACTAGACATGGTCGTGTACATGAGTGAAAAATTTATATCGAAAAAAATTTCCACAAAAATCATGAAAGTATCAACCAAAAACAAAACAAACACTTCCTCAGAATGATCTATATGGAGATCTCAGAGGTATTGCGGCTGATATAGCTAATCCTTGGCTCTATGAAGCTCATCTTCATGTTTATAAATGAACATGACTAGCTATGGAAAATCTGATTCTAGCTCCAACGAAGCAAGATATATTATTGGTCATGGCCTCAACCACCGAACATGCCCACCGCTCTAAGTTTGAGTTTCGATAATAAATTCTTCGTGTAGACTTTCCTAGAAATGTTGATTGTTTGTAAGTGGATTTTCTTTATTTTACACATGTACATATAACTGATGTGCCAACTTAGTGAATGGTATGAAAGTGGAGACACTTTCCCACTCTTTCCCTTCCTTTCCCACTTAGAAACTTGGAAGATTCAGTTCCTCCAATCTTGTCTTAAGATAGATCTTATGAAAAGATAGGTTTCTCTTGATTGTTCTTATCCTTAGCAGTAGGCTCCTGGGGTTAGAAAAATAGGTGAAGGGATAGAAAACATTCACTAAAACATTCTTCCAAATATGATAAATACTCAGATACTTCCTCATTACACACTTGTGCAAAAGGATCAACCTCCTCTATGGTGTCTTCTAGGTTTGAAATTTTTTTTCCATGGTATTTATCATCTTCTAACATGAGGCATGAGAGTTCAAACTTGTCTCCAAAATAAAAAATTGGAGGGGAAGAATTCAGAGAATGGTTGAAAACCTCTTATGTAGCTTGTTCTATATTTGATACCTCTAAAACTAATTTATTCTCCTCTTTATCATGGAGCTAATATTCTATTTAATTTGAATAAACTTTCCCCTTTTCTCTTGATTCTGTAGCTGGTGGTTAATTGACATTTTCTGGAAATAGAGTGCCGTCGTGGATACTAAATTCTAAACACACAGATTTTTGATCTTCTTTAACTTGTTCTTGCTTTTCTTCAATTCTAACCAAATCAATTTCTACCTCCTGTTCTTCTCCAACCTTAGCCTCCTCTGAAGGCTTAACCACTAGAGGAATTTTTTCTATTCTAAGCTTAACAAAACAACTCTTCAAAAATTGATTCATTTCTTCCCTTTTAGGATTCTCCTTTTGTTTCTCTTCCTAACTAGTTTATTGAGTCTCTTCCTGATGTGGACTAGGGAATCCAAGAGGAGAGGTGCATTAGGGTTCAACTGATTTTTGAATTGCTTGTGGTGGTGGAATGGAAGGTATTGTTTTTTCTATTGTAAGAGGACTTTGGTTTGGAAGTGAAAAGGGAAGATAAATTGAAATGAGGTGGGAGAGTGGATGGTGAAGAATTGGTTTGTATAATAGGGGTAACAGGTGGGAAACTTGGGAATTGATGCTCGAGTTGAAATGATGCTGGTTGGGGACAAGTAAAATGACCATAAGTTGGAAATGTTGAATTTATACATTTCCTTGCATAATATTTAATGTCCTTAGTTCATTCTTCAAGTTGGGGTAACATTTCAACCATGAATTCAAGTTTCTCATGCAGTCTAAAATATCTTGGAATAGGGCCTTCCCAAGGACAATGCACCTTTCATCCAACATTGAATGTTTTTTCTTGATGTGTAGCCTAGACATGCATCATACATGCATCCAATTTCTCAATCTTTAGCTACAACTCAAGATCACCAGGTGTATGGTATCTCAAAATTTGCATACCCCTAATCATGGTTTGGGAATAGCCAAATTGATATGCATTCTGCTCGTAGGGATATGCCCATTGCTTATTTCCATCATAGTATGGATCTAGAGTGGGTTGGAAGTAACCTGAGAATGAATTTTACAAGATTTAAGGTGGGTTGAAATTGTATGGTTGTTATCTTAGATGTGAATGATATGATGAAAATGAAGCCATGATTGTATGAACTCATAGAAGAAAGGGAATGGGAAAAGGTGAAATAAAATAGAAGGAAAAATGGATGGAAATGGGTGGAAAATAAATGATCTGCAACTCAGAGTAGAATAAGTTTTAACCAAATGGAGTCACTAGATTTGCTTCACATGTGCTCCTAGAGCCAACGATTCCACAAAGACCACAATGAAGCTTGATGAAATGAGACGAACCTTCATGCACACCTTGAAGGGCTCAAAATGGTTTTTGCGGGGATGGACTATTAAGATGCAATTAGTCTCCGAAATCTAAAAATTTTGAACATGAATTTTACATAAAACCTATGAATTCTGAAATGGAAGACATAGCAGAACCTTTGAGAACCAAAGTAGGAAAACCCCAAAATCTGAAATCCGTGCAAACTCTAAAATTCAAAGTGAGAAATCTCTCGAAATATGAAGTACCGTAAGTCTAAAATCGAAAACCCCGAAAACTCAAACCTCTAAAGTCTCAAACATAGAAATCTCAAAATGTCTAAAATCCTAAAAATTTTGAAATTCAAAAATTTGGAAAAGTATAAAATATGAATAGGTCCAAAATTCCAAAACCCAAAAACCCGAAATACAAAAAATTATGAAATATTGAAATGTAAATTTTTGGGTTTTTAAGAATACAATTTTGATCTTCAACCTCCTATCTATCATTTTTAAATATTTGAGCCCATTTTTGACATGTTAAACACTTGAAAAGGGATTTTTAACTTTGACCTTATAGTAGAAACCTCAAAATTTGAAATCTTAAGCAAGAAAACCTCCAAAATTGAAATTTTTTGAGCTTGAACTTCCCAGTGGCTGAGATCTTGTGATGGAACACCAATAAAATTGAAACCCTAACTTCAATGTTGTCCCACAAAGCATGCCAAAACTCTTATGTCGATAACCCTTTGGAGAAGGTTGGTTCCTCTTCTTAATCCTACCTACCACAAATACTCCTAATGCAAGAAAAATATGATCTAAACTTAAACTAAATTCCTAAGGTGTCGGGAGAGATATTACATGAAATAAAAACTAAACTAGAACCGGTGATACACCAAGAAAAGGAGATGTTAGACACTTTCTTAGCCTGCAAAATAGTGAAAGAAATGAACTTGGAGAGGTTGATCATGCATCTTAGACCAAAACACATACATCCACCATTCCTATATAAGAAAAAAAAAAAACATACAATCAACATGGAAATATAAACAACTTGTTTAACAATGAGAGGAAAGAAAGAACAATCAAAACCATGAAAGTCTAGAGAAATAAATATAGAACATGATTTTATTTCTCTATAATATGCACAATACATTGATGATTAGGGAAGGCATGAGTCCAATTACAATGTTTGTAGAAAGGATTTAAGCCCTAGATTTGAGAATAAGAGGGGTGCATGGGGGAGAAAAATGACCAACTCCTTTGTATTGTGCAACCCCTTTAGATTTATAATAAGATTTTACAAGAAAGAGGAGAAATTTGGATGCCAATGTGCATGATGATCCATCCCTACTTACATCAACTTTATGGTGTCCCTTGAGGTTTCCCATGATTTTTTCCTTGGATCCCATGCTAAGAAATTGGTTGGCCATACCTTCATTAATCGCATCTCACCTATCCAACACTATTCACTATTCATGAATTTCAGAATTCTAGAACCTCCGAAACTCTATTTTTATAATTTCATGTTGTGGGGATCCTCCTTAGCTTTCCAACGAGTGGTTTTTTACGAGAATCAAACAATCCAAGATCAAGATATTGGTAATCAAATTTTGAGGGGGTATGGAAATTTGGGGTTTTAAAACCTCTAAAAATTCAATTTTTCAAGTCCCCATTATGTGCATCTCATTCTTAGCTCCTCATTGACTATGATTTTATGTAAATCGGTTATGTGGGCAAGAAGTTATGCATATTTTTGGGAAGGGGGTTTTTCCGTTATTTTGCGCTTTGCATAGTGTTGGTGGTTTGCTCACTGAACTACTTAGCGAGATATTCATTGAGTTCTCCTATACATGTTCTTGGCCCCTCAACACCCAAAATACTACTTCACGTTCCTCCATTGAGTTCTTGAATGAGCCAAACCCATACCACTAGGTGCATGGTTCCTTGTTTCACCATTTTCATCGCTCCTCAAAACCCCCTACTGCGATGTATTGGATTGTAGTTATCACATTAAACCAAGCTCAATTTCTTTACTCCTCCTGAAGAGCCACCTAAATCCATATTCAAAATTTGCTCAAGTTTTCAACCGCCTCTACCCACACATCTGGATTTCATTTACATTGGCTCACCGACCGAGAAAATTCTATGCGTCTAACTCGAAACCAACTAGCTTTGCATGTTCGTAAGATTGATCACGGAGATATGCATGCCGTGGTGGCCATTTACTTTGCAAACCTCTCCAATAGTTCACGTGTGGTGCTCCTGCACTGCATAACTCACTAATCAAGCACACCTACTATGTTGAATGTGTCCTTTTGGACATCTCCCTCCTTTTGGAATTTCAGGATTCTTTGAATCATACTTTTCTGTAATATTCATTGGCTGAGGAAAGCCAAAAATCTGAATTGTCAAAGTCTAGAAGTATGAATTTCAGACTTCTAGATTCATAACTTTTCTCCTTTGCAAGTGACATTGTTCATTGTTTTTTGAGCTGCATTTTCCCAAAATTATGCATCCCCGAAGTTTGAATTTCAGACTTCGTGCTCTACATCCACACTTGTTTGACTAACTTGATTGGGCTCAACCATTGCGAATATGTCACAACGAGCTCATTCAAACTTGAGTCCTTATTTTTTTCACCTTATCTAGTGGGAAACTTTCTTTGGTCCAAGAAATTTTTCTTGCATTCACGACCCATTTCATGTCGAGGTAGATTACAACTATCTTGTCTTTCACGTGTATCGTCATTCTAAAACTATACATCGTCCCTAAGAAATTTATGAGATGTTAGCTCTACTGCCACTCACATTGAACATTTTGATCTCTCTCAAGTTGGATCATCACTTCAGTGATTTGACAACCATTGAGCTCTTCACCATTATCCCGCAATGAGATGACATTCGACTTAGTGAGAAACTCACTAACCCTAAGCTCAACTATGAGATAATTTTCCTATGTTGTGACAAGTCAACTACCTCCCTCTAAACATCTACACCTTTTCTCATGATGTGTAGCCTTGAATTCTGATCCTTTCAACAACACTCTTTTACATGCTTCAAGTGGATTTTCTCATTGTTAAGTGAGTTCAACTTACTCCCATGATTTATTTATCAATGGTTATGTCAGGTCAACCCATATCTTGTCATGCATTCATTGTTCTCAAGCTCATATGAGCTCGAGCTCGCCACTCACTCCAAACTTGTCATTTCATTTCTCTGAACTAATCTCACTTTTCACACCATGAGCCCACCGCATATTGCATTGCCACCTTGCCAATATGACGAGCTCACTATTTAACTCAGCTTTCCAAGTAGCTCACCAAGATAATCAATGAGTTCCCCTTCTTTGATGTGTTCCTGACCACTGTAACCTCACCACCATGCACTGAGTTGGTTCAACATTAACCTCGTCAATTAAAATGCACCCCTACGAGATCATGAACTATGCTTGTGAACTCGATTGGCCCACATAGATGAGCCCACTCGATCAATTTATGGCCCACCTCCCCTAAGCGTACAAAACTCGATGCTTTTTAAACCAACTCATTGAGTAGCTTACCAAGGTACTCAAAAATCCATTTTAGCTCAAGTGCCCATATGGGTCATTTTATCCCAATTTTGACCCCCCAAAGCAAAATTGATCAAACACAACCCCATACAAAGAAAATTGGAAGGGTCAGTTTAGTTGTGTGAGCCTAGATTTCAGATCCAACAATGAAGGCACAGGGTTGGTGAAGGAGAAAATGAAGTTAAAAGAGATCAGAGTCCACAGGATAAAAATGGAGAAGGGAAGTGTTCACTCAAGGCCCTGAATTTGCTAAGTATAAGGGAGTCAACGGAAGCCCCCACATGTCTCAATGAAGAAACTTCAAAGGAAGAATCAAGAGCAAAGGTCCCAAATGTGCACCAGCCCTCCACACGGTCAGAGCCTCAAAAGGTTAAATTGGATATTGAAAATTCTAAGGCCACTAGAAAGAACCACATGTCAACTCGGTGTAACTTTAGAAGTGAAATACAAAGTGAGTCCCCGAACTTGCGCCAACCCTCCATGTGTTCTAAAGTCAAAAAGGGGATAGAGCCGACCGTTTGAATCAAGTAAGTATGAAAGGACTGGAAAAATCCTCCACTTGTCTCGTAACTTAAGGGACTGAAGCCAAAGGTGGTCCCATAAATGAGTGTGGAACTTCCACGTGTCCCAGGTCCAAAAAGAAGAAGACAAAAGGGCGAACTCGACCGTTGAAAATTATAAACAAGGAAGAGCCAACGAAGGTGCCACTTTCCTCAATGATGAAAATTCAAATGTCATTTCCTAAAGGCAAGTCCCAAACAAGTGTAGGCCCTTTACGTGTCCCAAGTCTAAGAAAAGGGACACCACCATTGATATGTTCAAGCTTGGGAGAGGCTTGCGGAGAGGCCTTCATGTGTCTTGTCCATGTAACGTCAAAAGTAAAATCCAGAGGTAGTCTCCCAATACATACCGAGCCTCCACATGACCAGTGGTCGACATATGGCCCCACCAAACAAAAGGGACTTATCCAAAACATAGAAAAAGAGAAAAGTCATGGAAGGAGCCATGTGTCTCTTTGGTGAAACTTCAAAGGAATAATCCAAAAGTGTTCCCCAAACATGTGCCAACTCTACACGTGGCCATGTTTTAGGTCAAAGCGGGAAGGCGGGTTATCGGAGGAACTTTAGAAATTTATCCTTTTAAAAAAATAAATTAAAAGTATAGAAATAAAAGCGGCACCTCGCCGACGCCAAGAGAATCCATGACGCGGGGAGGCAGGCCTTGGAAGGATTTTTACGAAAAGTGTGTCGATGGGCTTGGGAAGACTTTTTGCCAAAGTGGAAAATGTGGGATGGCAGGCCCAGAGATGAATTTTGGGAAATGTAAAGTTAGGCCACGGGATTTTTTCTGCATTTTTTGCAACTTTCATAAAAGTCCAGTTTACAAGTACGGGCCCATGAGCCTCGAGGGGTTTTTTCGCCAAATGTAAAAATGTGAATTTCATCCCTACTGGCTACAGGATATTTTTATAATTTTATGTTTTTTCACAAAAGGTTCTAAAGTGAATTTTGGGCCCGCAGATTTGTTTTGTGAATCTTGTTTTTCACCATTTTTGTACGGATTTGATTCAAATATTGAAATGGCCTTGTCTTTCGATCCATTGCTTGAAATTCAACAAATTTGGTACTATTGGAAAGATCTCAACCTCCTCTATGCCATGAAATCCTATTAATTTAATTTTGACAAGGTTAGGTGGGTGAAAAATAGGAAAACTATTTCATGCCATTCATATATGATTGGATTGCTTCAACAACCAGATCAGATTTGATTTGATCCACCTTTCTTCCTTCTTCAACATGCCAAACAGACATGTAGAGATAGACTTGATAGATTGTAGGTGGATTTGCAGGGGCATTGATGGCTGGTAGCTGAGCTTCCAAATTAGATTTCCCGCCTCATTTTTTTCTCCTCTCTTCACTTCATCTATAAAGGCAATAGATTCGATCATTGTAAAGGGTTAGACATTTTTTTACACCCTCCCTTCTTCTCTAGTTTATAGATGAATTCATGGAGTTCAAACCTCCTATTAAGACTGTAATGCAAGTTTTTGCCTCTTGGCCATTATAATTCTTTGTATCAATTTCCGAAGCAATTATACACATTTGTGGATGATTACGAACCCTCTCTTGTGCTCATTACCTTTATCCGATCTTTCATTGCAATATTGGTTATTTGTGCATGGTGGTTTTATTACATTTTAATAATCTGTTTTTGATAACAAAGCTGGAGTTCAACATTTATTTTTGCATCACCTCTCGTTAGTTTAGGTTTAATTTCTTGAATCTTATTAACCATGTATCCTTAGCAAGTTAGAATAGATTTTAAAATAGATCCTCTCCAAAGTTTATGTGTGCACCTGAACAAAGGAATAAGAACAAGCCTTCATCCAGAGAGCTCTCTTAATTTCAAAGTGCCACACTCGAGAGATGTTCCATGTTATATAATCAGATTGAGAGTCTCAACCCATCGAGTTGCGAGACATTCGGGGTGGTGTGATTTTTACTAACAGTTTTAACATGCTCGGTGGGACAAGAAGTCTTCATTTTTATCACAGCAAGATTGATGTGCACTTGTTGTAACTCCCCAACTTTTAAGAAACTCTAAAATTACACATCTGGAAACTCTAAAAGAGGCAGAATCCATTGGTTTCAGATGTCCAAGCTTGTCAAGTTCATGATAAGAATACAAATGAGGTAAAGGAATATAAAGGAGGGACTATTTTTCTATCTAAATTTATCCCCAAAAATATCAAGGAGAGGAAGAAGAGCTCAAATATCTCCATTTCCACCAAATAGAACCTTTTCAACACCTCCCCATGGTAGGCCTTTCATTAAATCAACAAGGGTTCTTAGACCAATCATAATGGGACATCCACAACCCAATCCCTATGTCAACTTCACTGGAAGCAACGCACTCACTCTTAGTGCAAAAATCCAATTCTAGTTTCAGATTGAAGAGCATTCCATATTTCACTTGAGAGAACCAAACTACTCCTAGTGACCACTTTCAAAACATTACAAACATCTATGTAATTCATGAAATCATTGAGATGGACATTGTAGTAAAATTGTTAGCCTCTTTATTCAATGGAAAATATTTTCAATGGTTCAGAGTCTAATAGTAGGATCTATTTAGAATTAGGACCATCATGCATACGCTCTTCGAATCAGTTTCGAGAAAAGGGGGATAATCTATCCTTGTTGGAACAACTAAAACAATCAATAGGGCTCCTAATGAGCAGTTGACATGACTTCAACTTCATATTCTAGCGGACATGGGATAGGACTCGGTGTCCGTGAGACCAAAAGACGAAGGTTCTTTTCTATAAATCCTTAGAGCTTTAAATTTTGGTATTTCCATGATGATTCGATCAATGGGAGGTATAAATTTACCCGCATCATATAAAATTGCTATTAGAGATGAAAAATTGCTTAATCTAGGCTGGTAAACTTGCACCTAGGACAAGTATGCCTATATATCTAGAACTAGGATCTCCAAACACTAGTCAAACACCCATATTATCTCTTGTACCTGATCCAAGGAATTAAATTTCAAAGTAGAATTTTCCACCTCATCTTCTAGCTCCTCAAATGATCTCTAAGAAGTCTTGAAAAAACTATAAAACCTAGGAAACAAGATAGTGACTATTAAGAGACAACAAGATCAGAGTTCTAGGCCATATCAACGTCAAACTCAATATCAAGCTAGGCCCTCATACCCAAAAAATAAACCACCAAGTGATGCCAAAAATCAAAATTTGAACTAAGGAAAACCTCAAGCTACTAGGCCATTCTAACCATATAATCCAAATGCAGCTTCAACATCAAAAGTGTTAGTTCTAACACAAAACAACATGGCACAGGAGTACGACTATTGTTAACCCTGTATTCTACCTCATTATCAATCAATGTGTTTCAATGGTGCACTAAACCATGCCTTGATGGTATAGACCGTTGGTGTGTCCCAAGAACCTAGTCAAGAGGAAAATCAACAGCAAGAAGCTCAACAAGAGACACCTCCAACTGAAACTATGTTGGTTAATTGGCAAACAAAAGACTTATGTGGAGTTAACCAAGCCCCTTCTCAAAGTGTAGCTACCAATACACGGTCCAAGAAAAGGAATATTGGAGAGGAAAATCATCAAATTCAGGTAATCCACAACCCTCTATTACTCCACAAGGTATTGGAAATCAAAGTGCAGCTCCCAATGTGCAAGGTCAGCCCAAGCCACCCCTAGACCAGCTCAAGTGCTAGTTGTAACAACCCATGTGCAAGAGAAGAATATGCAAGGAAAAGGGAAATAGAGGGATAGCTCATCTCCATTCAACATCATTGAGTAGATGAAGAGGAAAAATGTAAACATCTCAATGTGGGAGTCATTGGCTATCCCAGGACAAAGAGACCTATTGCAAGCTACTATGGAAAATTGGTCAGCATCTAATAAGTCATCTAGTCAGAAAGAGAAAGTTCTTACCAATGCAGCTTAGGCTGAAGGAAATCATAGAGATCACAAAGGTAAGAATATGAATCCTCTTCCCTTCTATGTCTCATTGATCATTGGAGAAAAGCTAGTGCATAATTTCATGATTGATTCAGGAGCAAGTAGATTTGTATTACCAAAACAAATAGCTGATCAACTGGTTCTTCAATATGAAGTCATTTCCAAAGGTGTGGTACAATTGGATGGTATAATAGTAGCAACGTTTGGAGTAATCAACAATTTGAGCCTCACATTGTATGAATGTCCTAATGTCACCATCTTGTAAAATGTATCAGTCACAGACTTTCCACCACACTTTGCATTGTGTTTCTTAAGACACTTCACTACTAAAATTAAAGGTTATTTGTCTGCTGATTAGTCACACATGTTATTCAGAACAAGGTATAGAGCTAAGGCTAAAATCAGATCTGAGCCCATCACAAACTTCCATATTGAGCCTCATACACCGAGTCCAATCAATGAAAATTGTTCATCCCTTTATCAAGAATATTATCTAAGCACCCATGAAGCTGATACCAAAGTTGGATATATCCCAGACTTGACCCATGATGAATAGGTGAACAAGAGGCATGCTTTTTACCCTTACAAAGAAATGGAATAATTTGAATTAGGAGTCTATTGCTTGCATGAACAGAATCATCCTTTTCCTAACATCACTAAGCCAGACCACAAGGATGATAATGAGGTATGACAATTATTCTTTGATGGCTCAAGAAGTAGACAAGGTGCAAGAGGATGGGCTATGCTTGTTTCACCTCAAAGCACAAAGTATTACTCAGCTTTCCATTTCTAGTTTGCTTGCTCAAACAACACAGCTAAGTATGGGGCTTTGATTCATGGACTTCATTGGGCAAGGAGGAGAGGCATTAAGAATCTACAAATATTTGGTGATAGTGAGCTGATTGTGAACCAAGTCGATGACAACATTCTGCAAAGAATGACCAACTCAAGAGCTATAAAAACCGGGTATGGGAACTCATTGAGGACTTTGAAGCTTTCAACATTATGTCCATACCTAGAAAAAAATGATGTAGTAGACAGACTAGCAACGATTGGTAAGTCTTAAAAGTGATGTTATAAAAAGTATAAAAAGTGATAAGTCTCAGCCCCATATCAAGGTGGTTATAAGGCCAGCTGTCCCAAATAATAACACAAGTTGGCAGGTCTTCAAGAATGATAAAAAAATTGTCAATTTTCTACAAGAAGAAGCTGAGTTCTCCTCTAGAAACCAAGAAAAATTGGAACAACAGTATGGATACCAAGTGGTGTAGCTAAGAGATAAAAAATTACCAAACTTTCTTGTAACCTTGGAGTAAATATGCAACCCAAATGATCAATTCGGAAGGAGAAAGAAAATATTTAGGTAAAGGGTGAAGATTCAGAGCCCATTTCCATAGATGAAGGAAAAACGTTGCGAATTGGCAAGGTAAGTACCCAATAAGAAAAATATGAGTTTGTTCAACTTTTTCAAGAATTCCCAAATGTCTTTGCTTGGACTTACAAGGATTTAAGAGGTTTTAACCCAAGGTTGGCACAACACACTATCGAGCTGGATCTGGGATCTAATCCTTTCAGACAGAAGCAAAGGCCAATAAACCCTCACATTAAACCTCTCATGAGAAAAGATTTGAACAAGATAATTGAGGCCAAGTATCATCTTCCCTATCCAACATTCAAGTTGGGTTGTAAACTTGGTTCTGTGAGGAAAAGAAATGGAGAAATCAGATTATGTGTAGAATTTCATGATCTAAACAGAGCATCACTCAAAGATCACTACCCACTTCCATCGATGGAGAAAATCTTGCATGTTATAGCTGGCTCTGAGAGGTTTTTATTGCTAGATGGCTACTCAGGCTATAATCAAATAATGGTAAAACAAAAAGATCAGTTCAAGAAAACCTTCACCACTAAATGGGGTACACATGGTTATAAGAAGATGCCATTTGGACTGTCAAATGTCAGAGAAACATTTTAGTGAGCTATCCACATGGAATTCAAAGGCTTAATTAACAAGATATTTTTGGTGTATGTAGATGATATCGCCATCCTCTCAAAGAATGTTGCAGACCATCTCTTCCACCTCAAGCAGGTATTTCAGAGGTGTAGAAGGTTTAGAGTGTCATTAAATATAAAGAAGTGTGTGTTCTTAGCACACGAGGGAAAATTTTTGGGCCACATTGTCTCAAGATAAGGGTTAACAATTGATCCTGAAAGAGTTGAATCCATCCAAACACTTCCATTTTCACAACACAAGAAGTCTCTCTAAATCTTCTTGGCAAGAATAAAATTTGTTCACAGATTTGTGCTTGATTTTAACACCCTTGTGAAGCCTTTAACAATGATGTTGAAGAAGAGTCTCACATTTAAATGGACAGCAGAAGGAAAAGAGAGTTTTGAGGCTATCAAGCATGTAATATCACAAGCTCCAACTCTTATCAACCAAAACTTATCAAAGGACTTCATGTTGTATGCTTTTGGAGGATCAAGCACAATCTCAACTATCTTGGTACAACTTAATAGAGAAGGATTAGAACATCCCATATCATTCTTCAGTCAGAGCTCAAATATTATGAAGTAAGTTATTATTTTATTGAAAATCATGTCCTTGTTGTCATTAGGAATTTGAAGAATTTTAGACAATTGGTCTCGAATAACAAGATCCAATTTTTAGTGTCTCATTCTGGTGTCAAGTAATTTCTCATAAACAAGGACTTGAATGAGAAGAGAGAATTTTGGATCACCAGTGTAATGGAATATGGCATTGAAATAAAAGTGACCAAGCTGGTTCATGGCAAAGGTTTGTGTGACCAGCCCATTTCTAAACCACATGATGAGTCAAAACGAGAAGAAGGGGTTGTCCTGCTACTGCAGGATGATCAAGAGCATAAAGCTAATGATGCACCCATTCCATGTTGAACTCAAGCCTTGGTGCATTATCTCCAAAAAAATTTGTGCCCTCTAGAATGGAACAAAGAAAAGAGGAGATACTTCAGATTACAATCCATCCCATATGTGCTTATTAGTGGTGTCTTATTTAATAAGGACATCAATAGTGTTATATTAAGGTGCATTGGGATAGGAAAAATTGAGAGGTTGTTGCATGAGTTCCATGATGGAGAAGAAGGATGCCACTTTTCTCCTAAGTAACGGCTCTCGAAATCTTGAAAGCTAGTTATTATTGGCCTATAGTGTTTAGTGATTGCTACTAATGGATCAAGAAATGTAAGAAGTGTGCATTCTTCACAGGGAAGGAAAAGCTAACAACCCTGCCCCTTCATCCCATTTCAGTTGATCGGCCATTCACGCAATGGGGATTAGACTTTATTGGAGTGATTAACCCAAATTCAAGTCTCGGCGAACAAGTGGATACTTACAACAACACACAATTTCACCAAGTGGATTGAAGTAGTGGCACTTAAGGAGGCAAATGAATCCAATATCTTGGATTTCTATGAAGGGATAGTCACTAGGTTTGGAGTCCATGCCACTATCATATCAGATAATGCATTGGCATTCCTTGGTACAAGGATCACCGAATGGGCTATTAAGAATGGTGTATACCTCAACACTTCATCAAAATATTACCCTCAAGGTAATGGCCAAGCAGAGTCCACAAACAGAACCTACTAAGAATTATCAGAAGGAATCTTGATGAAAATCAGAGAACTTGGCACACAAAGCTCAAATAAGCTCATGAAACAGTTGGAAATAGACGAGTTTGAACCTATGGAAATCAGGCATGCAGAGCGAATGGGATTAGAAGAAGCAAGAGAACATATAATACAGATCATGGACAAAGATCAAGCATTGATCAAGAAGAGATTTGATAAGAAAGCAAGAACAATGACCTTTCAAGAGGGGGACTTAGTTCTAAAGTGGGATACAGATTGGGAAAAAATAGGAAGGAATTCCAAGTTTGATGCCATTTGGAGTGGCCCTTACATGGTCACATGATGTAAAAGTAGCAATGCCTTATGGCTGGCTAAGTTGGATGGCGAAGAATTGCAGATTCTAGTCAATTGGATCTACCTCAAACAATACTACTAAAAGGAGAATTTCTCACGCTTGTAAATATTATCCTAGGTCTTCAATTTCTCCAACTGTGTATTACAAATTGTCTTGTTATAGTTTAGGTTTCAATTTCCTTAAGTGTTGGTGCACATTCTCTACTTCTTCTAGTGTATGCTTGTATACAATTCATCTCACTCATGGAAAAGGCTTATGGCTATAAGAAAATAAATCTATAGAATATCCATAATGGAGTAGGTCTGGATGTTTTCATTGCAGCCCAACAGATCAAGTTTTAAGAAAATCAAATGAGGGAGAAGTTTCCAGGTTTCAGATAACTCTCTACTCTCACAAATCTTGAATCCAAGATTTTCTTGCAAAGATAAGAGTGCATGCAATGGAAGGAAGTTCTAGACCAAATTTTAAATTACCAGGTAGACTCCATGCCCAATGGATACTTCCAAGGCTACTAGTCTCTTCATCTAGTAGGAAGATGTCCCCATGAGTTGCCAAACTATTATCCCGATTTGCCCCCCAGTAAAATTGATCAAACATGACCCTGCACATAATAAAATCAGAAGGGTCGGTTCAGTCGTGCGATCCCACATTTCAGATCTAACAATGAAGGGGTAGGTTCGGTGAAGGACCAAATGATGTCAAAGGAGATAAGAGCGCACAAGAGAAAAATGGAGAAGGGAAGTGTTCACTTGAGGCCCCTGAATTAGATAACTATAAAAGAGTCGTGGAAGCCCCTAGGTGTCTCAATGATGCAAATTTAAAGGAAGAATCAAGAGCGGAGGTCCCAAATGTGTGCCACCCTCCACATGGTCAGAGGCTCAAAAGGTTGAATCAGCCATTGAAAAGTCTAAGGCCAGCGGAAAGAACCATGTGTCAACTTGGCGTAACTTTAGAAGTTAAATACAAAGTGAGTCCCCGAACTTGTGCCATCCCTCCATGTGTCCAAAAGTCAAAAAGGGGACAGATCCGGCTATTTAAATACACTAATTATGAAAGGATTGGTGCAATCCTCCACATGTCTCAATGGTGCAACTTCAAGGATAAAAGACAAAGGTGGTCCCCCAAACAAGTGCGAATCTTCCACATGTACCAGACTTGAAAAGAAGAAGTCAAAAGGGGTAAAATTGGCTTTTAAAATTCTAAACAGGTTAGAGCCAGTGGAAGGTGCCACATGCCTCAATGGAAAAAATTCAAAAGCAAGGCCTAAAGGCCAATCCCAAACAAGCACAGGCCCTCCACGTGTCCCGTGTCCAAAAAAATGGAAACCGGCCATTGAAAAGTCTAAGCTTAGGAATGGCATGTAGAGGCCTCCACGTGTCTCATCCGCACAACTTGAAAAGAAAAATCTGGAGGCAGTCTTCCAATACGCATTGAGCATCCACATGTCTAGTGTTAGACATATAACCTTTTCCAAACAAAAGGGAGTTAGCCACAACACAAAGAAACAAAGCAAAGCCACAGAAGGAGCCATGTGTCTCTTCATCGTAACTTGGAAGGCAAAATAAAAATGTAGTCCCCAAAAGTGTGCCAGCTCTACACGTGGCCATGTTTTAGGTCAAAGCGAGAAGGTGGGTCATCAAAGGAACTTTGGAATTTTATCTTTTTTTTTAAAAAGCGTAAAAGTATAGAAATAAGCCGCACTTCCACCGACACCCAGAGAAGCCACGTGTCAGGCCTAAATTATATGCGGGGAGGCGAGCCTTGGAAGGATTTTTTTCCAAAAGTGGGCCAGCTAGCCAAGGGAAGACTTTTCGCTAAAGTGGAAAATACGGGCCAGTGGACCCGAAGCTGACTTTTGGGAAATGTAAAGTTGCGGGGCCATGGGTGTTTTTTCCATTTTTCGCAACTTTCATAAAAGTGCGGTTTGGAAGTGCAAGCCCGTGAGCTCCTGAGGAGGTTTTTTCCAAATGTAAAATAGTGAATTTTGGGCTGTGGGGCTATAGGAGATTTTTATAATTTTGCATTTTTTTGCAAATGGTGTCAAAGTGAATTTCGGGGCCCTAGATCAATTTAGCAAAACTATTTTTTCACCATTTTTGTACGGATTCAATTCAAATATTGAAATGGGCATATCTTTCAATCTAGTGCTCGAAATTCAATAAATTTGGTACTGTTGGAAAGATCTTCACCTCGTCTATGTCATGGAATCCTGAAAATTTAATTTTGACAAGCATAGGTGGGTGGAAAATAGGAAAATGTCTTTTATGACATTAATGTATGATTTGATTTCTTCAACCAGATCGGATTTGATTTTATACACCTTTCTTACTTCTTCAACACACCAAATAGACATGGAGAGGTAGA